>JBCAUI010452505.1:0-13886 GCA_038406195.1 Haplosyllis anthogorgicola
CTTCTTACTCTTCTGTACATGTACTGGTAGCGTCACTAGCAGAGACGGTGCTTTGCACATGAAGCTTCGATTAAATAGGGTGCTTTCATGTGGCAGTACGTTTGGGATGTTTTTGTACCTTGTCTCATATTTGTGGCACTTAACACCAGTATTTTTATCGCCAATGCTGTTAAATAAGTCGGTTACTGGTTGAGGTGCAAGTTTATTTGCTACTTTATAGGCCAGTTTGCATAATTCTACGTGCACAAGGTCTTCAAATTTTAGTGTGCCGTATTTCCTAAAGAGCGGATCACTGTGTGCCCGGTTAGAGCATCTATCTATGAGACGCACACATTTTTTTTGTATTTTGTGTAGTTTGTCCGACTTTTCTTTACTGAGGATACTTCCCCAGACGACTAGAGAATACTGTAAGTGGCTCAAGATATGGGCATTGTAAATTAGAAGTTTGGTCTTACTATCGAAGATATTGCGGACCAATTGCAACATTCTGCTATTCATAAGGATTTTATTATGGACTTTATTAACTTGTTCGCTCCAGTTCAAACAGTCATCGATATGCACACCCAGGAATTTGGTACTTGAGACATAAGGGATGCTATATCCATTCAGGATTAGTGGTGGACATTCTCCTTTACCGAAATTCATGCAAGCGGTTTTACTCACGTTCAAGGAGAGTTTATTTGCAGTGAACCAGTCAGAGAGTTTCTCTAGGTCTTGTGTAAGACAGAAGGTCAGGTAGTTTTTGTTTCGATGTGAGAAATAAATCGTAGTATCATCGGCAAATAGAATTAGTTTGCAGTACTCAGTTACATTGTATAAGTCGTTGCTAAAAATAGCGAACAATAGGGGCCCGAGATTAGACCCCTGTGGGCACCCATAGGTCACCTCATAATCATCTGACAATGCAGGTATGTTACTAGAACGAGTTTGGCATTTTACTCTTAATTTGCGACCCTCAAGGTAGCTTTTGAACCATGCATTACAGTTCCCCCTGATACCATATCTTTCAAGCTTTTTTAACAGAATATTATGGTCCAACGTATCGAACGCCTTTGATAGGTCCAGGAAGACACTGATGAAGTGGTGTCCCAGTTCTTTTTCTTTGATCACCTCGCTCGTAAGTTCTAAGATCGCATCTTGGCAGGACCTGTTTTGTCGGAAACCATATTGGCTTTTGTACAGCAACGAATGGTCCTCCACAAAGGCATAGACGCGATTGTACACTACTTTTTCCAATAGTTTAGAGATAGTTATCAAGAGGCTTATGGGTCGATAATTTGTGCATAAGAAGCTCTCCTTACTTTTAAACAATGGGACGACTTCTGCGACTTTCATGTCTGAGGGGAATTCCCCTGTTTTCATTGACAAGTTGATAACATGCACTAGAGGCACTAGAATGGAGGGACCTATCTTCTTTAGGAGGACATTGCTCACTTCGTCGTAGCCTGAACTATTTTTGTTTGGGAGTTTATCGATAAGCTTCACCAATTCATCTGGTGTACACGGGCTCATAAATAGACTAGCTGGGTTTGGGAATATATTGTTTAAATATGTGTCTACTCCCAACTGTGAGTCAGGTATTTTTTCGGCCAAGTTTTTCCCTACCGTGGAGAAATATTTTCCGAAGTGATTTGCAATTGATTTAGGGTTATAGTGGTCCACATTATCGACACGCAGGAAATCGATACAGCTAGTTTTGTCACTAGTTTTTCCTATGGCCGTATTTATGGTTTGCCATAGTTGTCTGGTTTTGCCTTTGATCTCTTTGCATCTTGAGTTGTAGTACTCTAGTTTGGCAGAGCGTTTTAGCTTATTGACAATATTGCTATAATCTTTATAGACGTCGATGTCGCTCTGCGTGGCGTAGCTAAGCTTAGAACGTTTAAATAGCCGTGTTTTTTCTTTGAGAGATAGCCTTAGTGCATTTGTAATCCATGGCTCTCTCATTCGATTTTTTGCGGAAATCTTGATTTCCTTTTGAGGTGCGACTGTATCTAATGTTGTTGTTATTTTACTATGCAATAGCTTGAAGGCCCTACTGGGCTCTTGTTCATTTATAATGTCGTGTTGACTTGAAATGGATTCTAATTCAGAACATATTCTGTCTATTTTCTTATCAGTTAGTTTTCTTGCTTTGAACTGCAGTGCACTGAGCTTCTTTACCTCGCTATTTTTGACTAATGCGAAGCATGGCATATGGTCTGACAGGTCATTGACTATGATGCCCGATTCAAAGTTTGTCTGCAGGTCTTTGGATAAATAGATGTTGTCAATTAGCGTGGCGCTGTTTTTTGTTATTCGTGTTGGTCGCGTGATTGTGGGTAGGAATGAGTGTGCATCGTTAATTTCCAAAAAACTTTGTGTGGACTTGTGGACGTGACACTTAAGTAGGTCAAGGTTTTGATCGATGCCAATGACACAGCTTTTTCGGGTTTCTAGGTCTATCAACCTTAATAGCTCTTTATATTCCTTCAGGAACGTACACTCATTAGTGTTGGGTGGACGATACAAGGACCCAATTAGGATGGGATTTTTCCCTTGTTTGGTTTTTATTTCTACGAAGACATGTTCGAAACTATCGAAACGTTTTTCGTTCAGATCATCACGCACGATATGGGCTAAGTCATTATTGAGCAGAATGCCGACACCACCACCTTTCTTATTCACTCGGTTTCGACACACTAATTTATAGCCAGGTATGTTAAATAACTTCTCTTTAGTTTTGTCTAGGAATGTCTCGCAAAGTAGGAGTGCGTCGATGGTGCTCTTCTGTTTATGAAGTGTGTGCATTAATTGACATAAGTCTGAGCGTTTTGAGTGCAAGCCACAGATGTTCAGTTGGGCAATACAGAGATTAGATTTGTTGGGATTTATTCCTTGTAATTCGTCAGTTTCTATATAATCACATAAGTCATTCCACAGGTCATTTCTTCCATCTATATATTCTAAGGGACGGGATAGCGCATCAAATAAAGGAGGATCGGGACTTTTAGAGAAACACATTGATCCCCATTGGGCAACCGTCTGCTGTAATCTCCACTAATTGGAGTACCTCTGTTTTGTAAGGATAAAAAACGTGTGAGAACATATACATTTTGTATACGAGATGGACGAATGCTAAACCACTATCAAGATAGGTAATTACAATATCAATATCAGTTTACTTACAATTATACGTTTCACTACGAAGTGTTTGCTCTTAATTTTTAGTATACATACGTGTTTACTTGCAATTGCAAGCATATTATATAGTGCGCATGGTATGGAAGTCTACTCACGATAATAGGTAGCGAGTGTGTTTACTGGCAATGTCTCTAGATGGAAGATCTTACATCCATCAGGATAGCGGACATTATGCCTCTGCTTTCGTTGTGAGTGCTGCTCCAGGCATTATGGTCTAGGACATTATGTTTATGGAGGCTAATGCCGGTTCCCCACATCTGATCAAAGGTGGCTTCTACCAGGATTTTGTCACCAGTTGCTTTTAGTATGTCCCTTAACATAGGATTCTGTTGGAATTTGGCTCGGATTCCAGGTGCCACTAAGTCTTGGGCTCGCCGTGCCCACTCTTCCTTGTTAAAACCTTTAATGTTTTTGCTTAGACGTTTACAGTCGAGGGCAGATGCGGATTTCAGGATGGTATTTGCTACTTCTTTATCATTGAACATGATGGCTTTGTGGTATTGGATATACTGTTCACTGCTATGGTATTGAGTGTCATCTAGAGTGAAGTTGCAACGGTGAAAATTGGAGAATGGATGATGTTCTCCGAAATATGCTACGGTATTTAGGTCCTGTCTCTGGCAGGATGACATGGGGTTCACTTCCGCAGGTAGTTGATGTAGGTTGGCACTTGTGTAGGTTTTCCCCAGGATGATAAGTTTGTCCTGATCCATCCTACATTTTCCTTTGAAGGCCTCCTGGTTGTTTGCGTATTTGTATATAGGTCTCAGGTAGTTTCTAGCCTTTTGGACCTCATCAGTGTATACCTCGTCAATGTAGGTGCCCCGTTCTAGCTCTCTTTTAAACTGGAGTAGATTGTCTCGATGGCTTTTCATTGCAAATTCTACTTTGATAGGTCTTGGTTTGTTGACATTGTAACGCCCTATGCGAGTGATGCTATTTATCGGTAGGTTTGCAATTATTTCTTTGCCTTCTGTTGGATCTCGGCAGCAGGTGGTAGGCCAGAGGGCTTCATTTAGGTTTAATCTCGTCTGGACCGGTTCGTTCCACTGTACTTCTGGGACACCACTAACTATAACACAGCGTTCCCTCTGCATGTTTTCTAGTTTTTCCAATCTGGTTGACAGGGATTTGTTTTCTTTTGTCATCGTGTCAAGTTTGGTTTCATTTGCGTCAATTCTAGGCCCGAGGCTTTGCGCTTTCTTCACATCTTCTTCCAGCTGCTGTAGGCTTTCCAGTGTACTCGCGTTAGTTTGGCTGCTGCGGTTGATAGATTCTTCTAGTCTGGTGACTGTCTGGTCTAATCTTGTTACATCTTTATTGACTTGCTCCTTGAGTCCGGTGACTTCAGATTGGATGTTGTATTTTAATTGTCTTATCTCTAGGAACAGGTCTTTTAGTGTGACCTCATCCGGGGTCTTCGGAGGGTTCTCTGGTGTTTGGTCCAGGGGAGTAACTGATTGATGAGCTGTTTCCATTTTTTCGACGGGTTCTGCAGTTAGCTGATTACTATTAGGTGGGTTTGTATCATCTGATATGGCCACTACCTCGGGGTTAAAGGAATTGGAGTCGGAGCAATCAGTTGACATGCTTATTTCAGTACTGGCTGCGGGTTCCGTGCTGGATACGGGTTCTTTGCAGATTTTATAGGGTTTTTCTTCACTAGGGGGTGACAGTACCGATGCAGATCTTTTTGTTGGGGGAGTACGTGATTTATTCTTAGTAAATGCTGTTATCATCGATTGTGATGGATTGATGGATTTCAAAATATGGCTTTTGGTCAATGGCTTTATTGCACTCGGTGTCTTCTTGGCACCTCGAAATATTGTCGGCCTTTTTGCACTTGGTTTGTTATTTTTCTTATTGGCTTCGTTTGGGTTCCCTGGCATATCTGTGTTTACTCACAATTATTATATGTACATGTGTTGGCATGTGTTTACTTATAATTACAAGTAATTCAAAGAGTGTTACTTCGTGTTGACTTTCAACGTTGGTGGGAAACTGTCATGGCGGTTAGGGAAAAATGCCGGAATTAGTAGAGTAGACTTCAAACCTTTATTTCCTTCCGTAGATGCTTATAAATCCATTATATAATGCACAGAGTTAATCCTTATATGTTCATAGTGTGATTGTTTCCATTTTATTGTGGTTTTGGCACTCAGGCTATGAGATTTATCTCATAATGCAGGAGCAGTTCTTAATGCCGCACGATTACAGTAACATACCGATTTTGGTCAAGGACTTGGGTGTTGGACTTCCTCCCCACTCTCTGCTTGGGTTGCTCACCCCCTGCTAGCAATGATAGAGTTGGCAGGTCTGTGAGGTGCTTGTGTACTTTGCCCCTCCTCCCTGTGGTCTCTCTCTCGGTACTCCTCATGCAGAAACTCCCTCAGATCTTGGACAGCTCAAGAGACACCATCATTAGGACGAATACGGTCGGCCCCCATCACCGGGATTGCCTGCATCAGGGATCAAAGGGCATCCCACACAATGGACCAATTGGGAGAATATCCATCGTAGCACAGGAGTCTGTCCAGATTCCCAATGATGTCAGTCTGTATAGAGTGCAGCTCAGCTTCAGTAAGTTCAGGTATACAGGGTTCTACTACACATGTGTCAGAGGCACTCTGCAGTGTGGCCAGGTCACTGGCATCCCATACCCACTGGAGCAGGTCAGGTTGGATGAGCGGTTCCCTTCCCAGCAACATGTAGCCACCTTTCACATTTTCAGGCCTGTCCGACAGATCCCTCCCCTGCAAGAATCTGTCAAAGCCCTCAGGTCATCATCCTATCAACTCCACCTCCTTAGCCCATGCGTCCAACTTTCCATGTAGTCTCTCTTCTGCCACAAGAAGGCTCACTAGGTTCACTGGGGTCCGGTTTTGGCTAATATTGGTCATGTATCCTACCCTCATGTGTCTGGCTAACACCTCCACATAGAAGTATTTTATGACTGTGTTATGGAGTTGATCAGAGTCTGCTGCAATCCATTCAGCCCAGAACCACTTCATCACAGTGGGCAACCTGGGTCGTTCACGTACATATGTTTCAAACAGTTCAAGTTTCTTGTTGGACTTGTCCACTTTGAACAGCAATGTGTCCCTCCGAGACTTTGGACAGGTCTGTTTGGCTTGGTCATGGGCAATCTCATGTGCTCAGTTGTAGGTGTACCAGTTTTCTGCAAACTGCAAAGTGTCAGCCAAGATGATCAATTGTGTAAGCTCATCTGTCGCACAAGCAGCCATTTCCAATACAAGTAGACAGAATTGTCTATTCCCCCCGTGTCCTTCAGTTGGGAGTACTGCAGCTGTGGACCCTGGCCATCAGCTCTGAGGAACAGTATAATTCTGAAATTTAAGCCATGACCATGTTGAAACAAACACGTGGCATTTCTCCAATTGTTTAATGGAAAACCAAAATTTCATAACCGATTTTCAGGTGCAGGTGCAACTGAGGTCAGGCAGCCCCAAGGCCAGCCAGACCAGGTGCACCCATCATTGCGGTGGAGGACTTGCACTCAAGTCTGCTTGGTGGACTCACATGAATGGGAACTCTTCTTCTTCAGACTTCTGCTCACTTGCCATGTTGTCGCCTTGGTGGGTGAAGCTCAAATGAACAGGGAATTCCCATGTGCCTGCTTTTATGCTGCTAATGACATCATCATGATGTCACGGGGCTCAGCCTCATTTTTGACTTTGCCCTATGTCAGGGGAACCCCTGCAGTTTTGTCCTCATTTTGATGCTAGGAGCCAATGCATCAGCATGCCAGCTGGTCCTGACCACAAGGTAAGCCAAGTTTGTCTAAAGTTCTTCAGGGGTGTGGGTGGCCATGTGCCTGGCAGAGTCCAGCATGGCTGCCCTCCGAAGAGTCTACTTTTTGAGCAGTTACATGGTCAAATTTTGTCTGCCATTTTGTTTAAGGAAAGTCGGCCCTTTTCTCAAGTTTGGACCACCATTTTGTTTAAGGAGGGCGGACCTCTCCCCCAGGTTTTCCATTGAAAAAGTTCATAATTTCAACTGGGCAGCCCAGAGTGGATGACCCAGGTCGATCACATTATAATGGCTACTTTTTCCTGTTACAGTCAGGTCCATCACAATATGGAACACCTGCAGCTCCCTGACAACCAATACCAAGTGGAAACCCACAAGGCACTGGCATGGGAGTGGCCAGTTCATCACTCTCTCCCTATAGCCTTGGAACTAAAGTGGCTACAAAAGCACTTGAGAAAAGTCTGAATGAATCTACTGATGCATTCACGGCTACATCTCCAACACTGGACTCAATGGCTTCCAAACATAAGAAAATGGAAGAGCATCAGGCGTGGCACACTCACCGTAAGCAACTGATGATCAATCCATCTGGCATTTGACCAGAAAATGTCCAGGATTTGGGATACATGCCATGCCGTCTATCAGTCCACTCCATGGAGGCAGAAGTGCGGTCCAGGAATGTTATGGAGAAAGTCATACTGACCGGGAAGTTCAGTTGTTACACTGACACAGACAACCACTCCACTGACTTTGAGCCCAAATCTCAACTTGCCTTGCTGGTAACCTGTTTCCCCGTGTCATGTGGTGGGGTAATCATCGACCACGCCTACTCGCTGTGCTGTGTTCACATCCACTCTGGACAGGAGACTTGCCCCATCAGGCCAACCCTGCATTATTTGGACCTTCTGGAGGAGGAACACAACATCACCACCATTGCCCTGGTTCATGTGGACTCTGAGACATCTGTGGGCCAGTGGCTGAGATCTGTCTCCGACCATTTCGAATTACCCGTGTTTTTTCACTTCATCAATGATCAGGGCAGTGTGAGGCTTTGTTTTGGTGGTGTGGACATGCCCTGTCAACCATTTTGAAACTTTTCTGTGAGAGGGCTCTTCAGGACAATAGATGGGAAAGGCATCTTACCCCTTGACTCGTACCGGCCCCCCGAACACATTATGTTGAAGGACCTAAAGCTCTCATCTATGCAGCACACTGCATCCCAAATTTGTCCAGCCCATGGGCAACCATCTCAAGGACCTTGGCTTCTCCAGTGAGCTTTTCCATGAGATCAATTTGCTGATGAACTGAATCAGACACCAGCTACCAGTATGGAGGACCTCCTTGGTGATGTCAGGGTAAACTTCACCTGTGGCATCCAGGATGGCTTTTCCCTCTCCGGGCCCCGGGCTGTCCATTTCACTGCACCTGAGTCAGGTCCAGCCACTCCTGGAGATCCCCTTACATTACACAAGATACAAATTCTCAATGAGGGGCACTGAGCAGTGCAGGAGTTTGAAGAGCAGACCTCCATCATGCACCTTGTGGACATACAGGCAGCTGTGGACATGAACACTGTGTTTCAAAAGGCTGTGCAGGAAGGCACCGAAGGTTTGTGGAGAGAATATGATGCCCATCAAGAAAAACATGTGATGGACCTTAGTCGCAAACTGGGAAAGGCTACAGCGTATGCCAAGGTGAATGTTGTGGTCGTCCAAGAGGAGTACGTGTGTAAACATCTGGCCAAACATGAGGCAGACTTCAGGCAAGTGAGAGCCAACCTGGTGGCCAGGCTGGATGTGGTCTCCCTAGGGTTGGTTGTGGCCCATAACTATGAGAATATGGCTAGCTTCCAGAAGGTATTAGTGTCATATGGCCTGGACCATCCAATCCATAATATGCCATACTGGACCTCTGCCCCCATGCATCCTACAATGTGCGAAGCATCATTGGGGACGAAGCAAAGTTTGGATTCCTCCTCCCTCATGTGAAGACAGCAGAAGTGGCCAGCCCCTCTGGGAGAATGACATCTCAGAAGTCAGCGGACTGGACAAGTATGGTAACCTCCTCTCTGATCCTGCCCACTAATGCAACAATGGTAACAGCCAGGGTTACAGTGCACTCTTCCTCTGGTGGGCAAGTGTCCACTTCTAGTCAGAGTGGCAACAAACCCTTTCCGCCTCCTTTGGACCAATCTGGCTTCCAGTTCGGATGCTCCAGACTCTCTAGTGCCTCCCCATTGCACCCGACATTCCACAGCCCCATTTCTGACTCCTTCTTTTCCAAAGGGAAGGCTAGCATCACTCATCCAGCCAAGAAGTCATCTGCACTTGTCGAGATAGATGTGCCAAGGCCCCCAGAGCAAATCACATCTACCCAAAAACTGGCAGTGCTCAAGGAGGATCTGGACACCACGGTCCTCATAGACCTGGATGGCACATCCCCCAAGGGCACTCTCATGATGGAGTCTATTGTGGCCAATGTGGCCAAGAAAAGGGCAAACCTAGAGAACATAGTGGTGGCCATCACAACCAGCCCAGAAAAAACAAAGAAATAAAGCTCCGATAAGTCGAGAAGAAGGTCCCAGACCCCCGACAAGCAGGGGTCTGACAGCGCAGACAAACAGAAGAAGGGCTCCCCACATAAACACAAAAAGAATAAAAAGTACAAGTCAGACCACAAGCACAAAAGAGACCGTAAGGACTCCAAGGCAGACAAGGAAACAGCCAAGAAGTCATGTCCCTCCTGTGAAGATGGGAAATCCTCCCCGAGGGGAGAAAGTAGCCAAAAGGTAGTTCATTCCACACCATCCAAAGACATCGAATGCCCCAAGGCAACCAACATGAAGACAACACCCCAGAAATTAAGCGTGGATGAAAAGAAACAAAAGGCACAAGAGGCCTTCAGTGGTCCCGAGAGTGACAATGAGGGCAATGGGGAGAAGATAAAGATGCCAAAGAGCAGATGCCTGGTCAACTCCTCTGTGTCCAGTGACTCTGACTCCAATTCATCCAGCTCATCATCCTCATCCAATGATGAAGAGAGTGCAAGCTGGACTAGTCACCCCAAATGCCAGCCTCACGGGCGATCCCGATCATGCTCCAAAGGCAGGTCTCATTTGCAGTCCCACTCTGGTAACCACTCTGTGGTGTCTGCCCATAACCTGGATCTAGATGACCCCGACCAGAGCGAGCCCACAGGCACTGTGGCTGTTGCACAGGAAGACATCAATCATGTTTGGGCTTGGGACAGTGAAGAAGCTAAGGAATTGTGCGCAGTCCTCAAGAAGCATGACAAGTTGGATATGACTCGGATGACCGAGCACACCCACGAAGAACTCAAAGTGCACTTCCGTCAAGCACACAACCCCCGCATTCACAGCTTCAGCTCCATGCATGACAACAAATGGCCTGAATGGGTTTATGACCTTGGATGGAGAGAGGCATTGAAGAGGATAGTGTCATGCACCTGCACCAGGAACCAGAGCTAGGGTACACCTTGTGACCAAGCCTATTTCACCAATGCTCCCACAGAGGCAAATGTCAGCAATCTACTGGGCAAGATCCACTCCAGTAAAGCCATTCAGGGCCATACATACAATGACAGTAGGGAAGGCAAGACATCAACCAAGTTCTATCAATGCCCTGACTGCAGAGAAGTGAAGACAAACACCTCCACCTACATCAGACATGTTGTTGGAGGCCACTATTGGTGCGCCCTGGTATGCACTTGTTGTGAGTCATGGCCACCACCTAAAAGATCCCTCAAGCATAGCCAAACACTTCAAACACTTCCACGGGTATGGCCAAACTCTACCTCCCGTATACACACTCCCAAAGTGCTGCAAAAAGTAAATCAACCACGACTTTCAGCGAAAACCGTCTCATGGTCCCTCCACTGCATTGTACATATGTTTGTTACATGAACTTCAGTATTCCGGACTTTCAAGGGCATACGCCCCTCAGGTCTTCCCACTCCGTGGGCTGTTTTAGCCATAAATTTTGATTCGTCCAAATTGTTATATTTTAGTAGTAGTTCTGCTTTCGCATTTTAATGTTCAGAATGTTGCCTTTATACATTTAATAAAAGGTTTTATAGAATGTCCAGCCTTTGTCTTTGTTGACTGAAATGCATCCGTATTACTTAATTCCAACTGCACATAAGCAAATAAATCAAACCACTATATTGCATTATAACACTTATACAGTTTATACACAGAGTAATACAACGTTTATACAGTTTGCACATGTAGTAATACAATGTTTATACAGTTTGTACATGTAGTAATACAACAATACGTTGTGGTCGTACCATTGCAAAGTATGTGTGAACCAAAATTTCTAGTTCACTGAAGAGGGAGATATGCAGGTATGACCGGCTGAGTGGTCAACCACACCAGGTTATGACTGACTCATAACTGGCCTCTGCAACAGTGCCAACAAAGTTGGTACCCCCTCAGGGTCATGTGTGCAACATCCCATTGTGGGCACACACCTTCCCCCACATAATAATGGTGCCTCCTGGCACCAAATGTTTTTAGAGCTCTAGTCATCCATTTCTGATTCGGGTGCTTCTTTTCCTGTCTGTCTCCTGAGTAGCATTCCACAGATGTGGTGGGGTTCGGTTACAGCCAAACTGCTCCACATCTAGGTGACCAGCTCCTCCGTAGTTGTCCCAACTAAC
Organism: Haplosyllis anthogorgicola; assembly: GCA_038406195.1. Classification (NCBI taxonomy): domain Eukaryota; kingdom Metazoa; phylum Annelida; class Polychaeta; order Phyllodocida; family Syllidae; genus Haplosyllis; species Haplosyllis anthogorgicola. The sequence continues at coordinate 11,635 of JBCAUI010452505.1, forward strand.
GGGATTGAAATTTCAATATACTTCCTTGTCAGCCATCTCCGTAAGGGTAAGGGCAGGAGAAAATCAACTGACCAGCCATCTCCGTAAGGGTAAGGGCAGGAGAAAATCAACCGACCAACCCTGGGACTGGGTCTGCAAAGACAGGTTCCATTTGTAAAGTTGGGACTTGTGTCCACACTCCATCTCAGCCAAGGCTGGGAATCCCCTCCCAGGAAGCTATGCTGGGGGCCCTCGGAACCAGGGTATCCCCACTAAACTCTTGTGGCTTCTCTTTTGCATGCATTTCCTCTGGATCGGCCATCCCAGGGTTTGCAACCACGGAGACTGTGCCACAAATGACCATACTTCCACTTAGTGGGAAAACCTTGCCATCCCCTTTTGGGGCAAGGAACAGGAGATGATTTCGGTGCACTGTTTTCATCCTACCAGCCACATCCTTAATGCAGCATGTGGGGATGCTGTCTGCGAGTTGGCTATCCACCACATATGGGGTGTCCCCCCATTTATCCTTTATCTTCCTCTTCCCATGAAAGCATCTGTGCATAGTAGGACCATGTCTCCGGGTCTAAGTATGGCAGCTCCTGTATTTTTATCATAGATCCGTTTCTGTTGCTCTGCCTTCCGGTCTTGGGTTGCTCGTGCTTCATCAAACATTACCCTCATATCATCCAGTTCAGTTATTTTCTTTTCAATGTCGCCAGTGCCGAGTTGATCTTCTCATTGTGGTAGCTTACATACTTGCTGTCCACTTTGCAGATGTGCTTAGCATATTTGAGTAACTTGATAAAGATAATAACATTGTGTGCCCTTTAATTGAACATCTCTAACTGCTTAGGATCAGAGGGTGATCCAAAATGGCTAAACCTTCTTGGGGCTAGAAGATTTAGCTGCAGTAGGTCAGATCTAAAATCTGGATCTTGCTGTCCCTTTGTCTTCTCCTTAAACTTGGACCTTCATCTCTTGTATTCCTTCTCCAGTAGGACATTCAAGTTCAGATAATAAATTGGGTTGGCAGTACACATTACTCATGTTCTCTCAATGTCATCTTTGTACAGGGTGAATAAGTCACCCAAAACTTTATCTATTGTGAACCACTCTGTGTTGTAAGTATTATGGAGATAGGTGATCTTCAGCCAATGGGCTGTCTGCTCTGTTTCATCTAAGATGATTGTCTCTAAGTTGTAGATCTGGCTGATCTGTGTGTTGTCACCTATTGGCACATAAAAGTCTGGGATGGTTGTTTGGGTAACACCTGTCCTTGTTGTAAAAGTCTGGGGATCAACTTCTGGGCTGCTATGAGGGGTTACCAATGGTTGTCTGTCATCCTTTAGATAACAATGTGGCAGTGGTCCCTCTGCATTAATCAGATCTGCATGCAAAACTTCTGGATCCCATTCAAGATCACTGGTCATTGATGCTTGACTACCTGGAATAGGTGAATAGGTTTCACTTTGTCTAGGACTGTGTTGCCAATGTGGAGAGTGGGAAGCACTGGTAGTGGCTCCAGTTGAAGTACCTGTGGTGGGTACTGGATGAGGTGGTGATGTGGGAGCAGATGTCCCTTGCTGCTTGCCATGTCCTCATGGTAGAGGTTCCCTTCCAAGTTGAACTGTTGGGTTATTCCTGGATTGGCATTTCTGTTGCTTGAGTAACTTTGCTTGTGCTCTTTGCCTTCTGGCCTCTTGATCTGGATCATCTGACTTCTCTGTAACTTTCACCATTTTGATTGCTGTTTTGGGAATCAGGCAAATTTTCTCTGAAATCCTCTTGTTGTGTAGGAATTTCCAATGTAATGTGACACCTAACCTGAAACCCCTTATCAAAACCTGAGAATCTAGTGAATTTTCACTTTATTTAATTAATAATGCATGTAAATCAACAAAATTTAATTGAAACAAGTAAATAAGCCGGTTTTCCCATGAAAGGGCAAGCTTTTGCCATTGTCCTCAATCTGCAACTGAAAATTAAAACTTTCCTATGCTAGGTTGAAGACATGACCTGGTTTGCACACTTTTACAACTTTTTACTTGAATTACTTAAAATTTACACAAATTTGTTTTTGTTGTACACTACTAAGGCTTTGAAGTGGAATTATTAATGATTAATTATTAATGCTGCAGGAGCTTGTTTGTTTGTGCATCTGCTGCCTATTGTCTGTGAAATGTGGCACTTTATTGCCGGGGATAATACGGCTACGCACGTAGGCTCCGCCCACTATTTTACCCCTTTTATTAACTGCCAGCCCGCTAGAG
>JBCAUI010452616.1:0-13886 GCA_038406195.1 Haplosyllis anthogorgicola
ATATGTGCATATGTGTACAAAATATGAAGTCTCTATGATCAATAGTGTGTTCAGGGTAACTGCACACAGACGACGACGACAACGTCAACGACGGACAATTCATGATTCTGTAGACTCTTTGGCAATTATGCCAAATGAGCCAATAAAAAAAAATCTCACCATCAACAAGTGAAGGAATGGATCGTTCGTTGTCCATATTACTGAAGAGAATCAGCTCTCTATTCACGAACTCACTGAAACTCACTTTCTTCGTTCCCTTGTTATACAGATAAAGCTGCAAAGGAAACATGAACCATTAGCATGTGGTGTATCTGCTACTTTCAAATCTGCTGGTTATTTAGTGTCCGAATGGATTTATCAAAGATGCATGAACCCAACCTTAGCCTTCATTTCTCCAGGACTAAATAATTTAGCTCTGGGCTCGGAAAGCTTAACTCAAAATAGAGTCAATTCAACTTAAAAACTGTTTTCTCACATCGGGTAATCCTAACATGTTACGCCGTTTTCTCTCCTCCATCCAGTTGGTCAACCATTCTTTTCTTTCTTCTATCTTCTTCTTGCTGAAGGCCAAATTAATGCTTGCATCGTCTTCTGAGCCTTGATAGCTAAATCCTATTTTGTGTCGATCCATGTCTTGGAAATAGTCCTTGGCTTCATCATTAGTTGACGAACCCAATCCTACAAGGTATTAAGCAAGATGTTATTTTTGCCGCTTCAAGTTGGAAGCCATTAGGCCACAGTTCAAAGTAACAAAGCATAAACACTGATACGAAATTTTCATAATAAATTCCTACGTCAGAAAATCCAATTGTCACGAGTGCAGGCTTAACGTTCCTGCCTTCTTAAAAAGGGTTGCCACTCTTCAGTCTGTTCAAAATTCCCATCGCGGTTCCCACATTCTCTCCGCGATGAAATTCACTCACTTTTCCCCGATTTTTCCGGGTTTTTTTTTTTTTGGATAATTTTTCCCCCGAAACACAGATAACAAATACTTAAATTTAAATGCGACCTTCCATGTACTACCTGCTGTGTTAAATTACTGATAATGTACACCTACATAAACTAGTAGTAAAATTAACAAGCGTAGAAGATGTTATTCAAAGTGCAACAAGGCTTAAAATTTTTCAGGCAAGTCTACAACTAAACTTAGAAATAATAAATAAATACAATTAAACAAAATAGGTCCAAATGGACCCGATCTCATTTGACGTTATCAAACAACTTGAGCAACATAGGTTACATGAATACAAATACATGCAAGTGACCTATGAGAAACAAATATGGCTGCCAGTCTGGAAATATTGGTGGCATCCATCTAATTTTTTAACAGAAAATAAAAAGGGTATGCAGGTGCATAAGGCTGCCAAATAAGAAGTCTGTATCATCAACTGCATGTCCCAGAGTACGGTTCAAAGAAAAAAATAGGTCCAGATGGACCTGAGCTCATTTAGCATTATCAAAAAACTTAAGAAAACCTAAGTCAGATGAAATCTCTAATATGTAATCTATGAAAAACACAAATACAGCTACCAAACTACAAATATATGTGGCATCAATATACTTTTTACAAGAAATAAAGAGGGTAAAAAGGTGCATAAGACTGTCAAATATGAAGTTTGTTCCATCAAATGCCTGTCCAGGAGCAAGAATAAAAGAAAAATACAAATATGGCTGCCAATTTGAGAATAATGGTCACAGCAACATAATATTTGCTGGGCATTCATGGGGGACATAGGTGCCTATGTGTGTAAAATATGAAGTCTCTGATCATTAGTGTGCTCAGGTTGAGTGTACACAGATGCTGACAATGACGACCACAACAACGACAACAACAACGGACAAATCATGTTTCTATAGGCTCTTTGGCATATATGCCAAATGAGCCAAAAATGTTCAACAGCTCTGTCTCACAGTGTTAGTTTGTGAGTCACATACAGACTGCCTTCCTTTCATGATTAATCTATATTTTGAGGGTAATAAAAATTATATGTAATTTTGCAGTAGAATTTGGTACGCCATTTATACGTCACTTGGTCATATTTCACACTGACTGGCGTAACAATTAGCCACGCTGTAGTTTGTAACGAACAAATTTTCGGCGACAATTACTTGAATGCTCAAAACAAAATATTGCATAATAGGCTGACGTACGCATTGCATTGCAGTTCAATTATGTTCTGTGGTAATTCTGTTAATTAACCCACTTCAAAGACCAGCCGAATCAATGCAATGACTAATGACGCAACTAAAGTGCAATTTGTTTAGTGGTGTCTTACTCGACAATTCGCCATTAAACATCCAAATGATTGTGAACACGCTCAGTAAATTCGCTGGAAGTAATATGCTAAAATGGAAAGAGGCTCTGAGAGGTAACACAAAATAAAGAAAAGTTACACGTAGAATATCCCAGTAGCGGATCCAAGGAAACGTCTTTGGGGCCATAGGTATTTTCATTTTTTTCGGGGGAGGCGGGGGGGGGGGGCGGCGTGTCATCCTTCGCGACCAACCTTCTGGATAGCTTCTGTAACAGAATTGTCGCTTGCTGTGGTCCGGGCCAGTCATCTTTAAACTTGACTGGCCCGGGTGGTGACCTTTAGGCATAGCCTATAGGGATAAATGGTTCAGCGTCCAAAAATGCTAAAAAAAGATGGTCTTAAATGCAGCATTGCAGGAAAATATGTATCCGACCAATGTTCTCTTTCAGCTTCTGAGGACCTGGGTGGACTGCAGACCTACGCTTCATACGTTTCACTTCACTTGTGCTTGGTCCTTTCTCTTTCCTTGGCAACCAGGCCAGTATATTTTCTTTCGACCAGACGGACTTAAAAAGTATGAGCGGCAACCCTGTTTCTATCTCAAATCCTCCGAAAGACAAGCTGTTCTTCCACCACCACATTATTTAGAAGGCACTAGTCTGTGCAAACCGTTTAGGTTTAAAATATGAAGATGCATCTCGATTCGGATTTCATTGAGGTTTAGATTTAGTTTAATTTCAAAGAAACCGCCTTTTCGGCGTGCGTCTATCGAATCAAATATCTTGCCTTAATATTGTACTAGAATTTCCTCAGTTTTCTATCCTTTTGGTACTTGTTTTACAAGATAGATTAATGTTTTTCAGCACTCAAATCTGGTTCAGCGTTGCTGCGTAATTGTCAGTTGGTTTTGTAAAACATGGCAGATGTGATTTCAGAAAAGAAAAATTTAAAACTCCTTTTTCTGTTTTTCCTCCAAAAACCCACAATACCGCACTGGCTCTTCTCCAACAGAATTAACATAAACTACATTATGTAATCAAGACTTGGAGCTTTGTTGCAGTAAAACCGGCAGAAAAAGAAACTTCTCTGTCTGGATCTGATGTCATGACAGAAATATATATCTGAAAAGGATTATATTACTTCGCAATCATCCCTTACGGTGTATTTGAGTGCCTGCCTTTTTCACAGCCATCAAATGGGAGAAATAGAAAGAGGCAGCCATAATTTTTTTGCAAAAACACATGCACCTTACAGGTCAATTGCCATTTTTTGTAATTTTTCCTTTTCTGAGATAAAAAAAATATCTCGCAACACTGTGACTCAATCTTGGAATATTGCAGCTTTTTGACAGTGACGCATTTATGAAACAAGATTTCATTTATCGTTGCGGGATCTTGAAACAATTGATATCAATCATAGATAGCTGTAAGATTAGTGGAGCATCAGTCCTTAGAACAAGAAGTCAGAAGTTCGAATCCAGAGCCAGTAAAGTTAGCCAATGCCATGGCCTTGGCCTTCCTTTTCTTCGTAGTAGATGAAATGAATACTGTGGTCATGGGCTGAGAGTGCAGTACGCGCGAGACTTTGCTTTGTTTGAGATGAAATGTGTCTTACATGCATAAACCTCAAGGAACCAACTGACATGGAATAAACTGTGATTATTACAATTTTCCTTTACCTGTGTACCAGTACTTGTGTGTTCGTGCCTGGGCAGTAAACTCTTGTTTCATTCCCCCAGTTAAGTCACCAATGAGCTTGCAATGTCCTTGAACTTGACCTGAAATGGCCGTACGCCAAGAAATTATCTAGGTGACCCAGTCATTATTTACTGCTGTATGACAAACATGTGCATGAAAAACACTCAAAGCCAGGAGCCCACGGCATGTAGAATTCCGGGAACAAAAAGTGTGCTGTGCTCGGGTTGATGCTGGCTGCAATGGCTTACATTGTGACCTGCCTGTGTGTTGAATAAAGGAAACAAAGCACGAAGACAGGGACTTTTTATTTTGACAGATACCTGGGCCAAATTGTGGAACAGGTAACTTATCGGTAAACAATAATCTAGTCACACAGAAATCCTACACAAGTGGAAAAAATAACGCAAATAACGCACCGGTTGATCCAACCTGCGCTCATCATTGTTAAACCCAACGTTGCAAGTGCAAGATTCAAAATAAATTCGATAGACATGAACGAAGATCGATACAATTCATTTTCAGGACGCAAGATCTATAAAATGTTGCAAAGAATACCGTTTCAAATACCGTATTTATTCGAATACAAGCCCCCGGTACTTAGACCAATTTTTGAGGGGGTGCTTCTTCTAAAAAAATCCAAGGACCAATTTCACATGGGACTTTGATCAAGAGCCAGTGATTCCAGCACATTAAAGAAAGTTTCATATTGATTGCAAGTAATAAAATGTGTCAATAAATGTTCAAGTTGGAAAAAGTATTTAATTTATTTCCTTCTGAAAACCGGGGGTGTTTCTAATAGAGAGGGTGCTTGTATTCGAATAAATACGGTATATGTAGATTACTGTGGTTTATTTCATGTTAAATTGCTTGGATTACATTTCTCATCGTTCCTTGAAATTGAAAACTGAACGTCAATAAAAACTAACGTTGTGTAGTTTTTCTGATATTAAGAGTACACATCGTTGGGCTTTAAATTATTTCCATAATATCGTCTCTCTTCGAAACCCTGACAGTGAAATGTACCCCAAACAATTGAAATAGCCCAAACAGTGCGCGCAAGTACGCTGGGGTCAGTTTCATTTTTCACTGAAATACATTTACGCATATGAATTTCACCTTAATCTTTTATACTTGTTCGAAGAAGTAGGTATCAATAACAATGTTCCACTTAAGCAACCTCTTAAGTTACTTATTATCTCGGTTATTTTAGTCGCCAGCGATAAATGTCGGGAAGGGGATTTCAAATGATCACTACCCGAGGTGAAGGCCACCACCACAAACCTGTCTAATTTACGTTGTCGCATCAGCCGATCTGAATGATGAAATGAATGAATACACCAAAGTAAACAAGTGAACGACAACTACGTGTCCAAGCCCCAGGTCTGCAATTCATGTTGATGATGAAAACAACAAAATTAATCTTTTAAACGTCCAGATCTAGAACAAATGATACATGTGTACGGGCTTTAATAAGTCACCCTGTCTGGATGTCATCGTGACATAATATCAAATTGGACACAAAACCTTTAAGATTACATTTCACATAAAAAAGTTCGACTGGATTTCCAAACGGCAATCCGTTGAAGGGACGAGTAATGTAATTCGATCAATTAAACATAAAAACCTAACGAATGGTTTGTAACTTTGTAGCCACTCCGTACAAAACTTTTTACGTTCTGATAATAATCGAAGGCCAAACTTTGGTTACAAGTTGTGCAATAAGTACATGAGATAATCGCTACAACCTGTGATAAAATACAGTAAAACTCGTTTGGGCTGGGCAATAATTGGTGCATAGTACAGTAGAACCCTGTTTTAAACGATTCCTGTCTTGAACGACCTTCCTCCTAACCCTACCAATTTATCACTGTAAAGAAAACTGTCGAAACGCATTTTAAGTGGACCTGTCTTGGGCGACACATACGGCAGGTGAAAGTTCAGTTCAAGTTCGCTCACGACAAGGTCCGGGGTACTGTACTGAAATTACTGGATGATCTCTCAAACCAGAGATCACGAATGGATGTTTTTCACGACAACTAGTCCACACAATGCACGACTCTTCGACCGTACTTACGTGGGATTTTGGAACAAAGCCACGTACTCTACATGTGTACGTCTCACGTGACATGGGAACACATGCGTTTACTGTCTTGCCATCACGGGAAAAATATTAAATTTGCGTTTAAATGGTTGTAAATCATGGAATTAGGCAACATATTCGTCTAGACTAAGACTATGACTTCTGTTTTTAACGTAAGAATCTACAGCAGGATTTCCAAACCGATTCTTTCGTTGGAAACCTCGCAAAAACCACATGAACAAAACAATAAATCGACCTCCCCATGTTACGTCCAATGCATAACCCCGGCAGAGAACATACACAACCCAAGTACAGACAATGTACGCATTGAAACTGACGGTATTCGCCCCAAACTGTCAAGCGAGCAGCCCATACATCCCAATGGATACATCTTACTGGCGTGTGTCCAGAGCCTTAAATTAATGATTATCCGAGAAAACGAGTACCACAGTACTATATTAGGAATGCATGAATGATTCTCTTAATTTAAAACTGAAAGAAAGACACTACCCTACACGCGGTAGGTATGTCCTTTGCAGGCGGCGACAGAACTCAAATGTACAGTTGTTAAAATTTCCATTCGATGTGACTTTGCCTCCTTTGATGTAGCTGTCTCATTCCATGTCTCATTACTGCACTGTCTGGGTCATTTACCTTTATCTCTGATTTCTGTGCACCTCTCACTTTCGCAGACAAAGAGTAAATTGACCTTTTCAATGACAATAAAATTTTCAGATATAATGTAAATGATGTTGACAGAAAAAAGAAATACCATCTGTGAAGTGTTGCCTTAAATCAACGTTTTCAGCACAATTTGGGCTTTTTTTTTAGCTTTTCTCTCCATTTTCTCTTAATTCTTGAAAGCATGTCGATCGGAAGCAAAATAGTCCTTGGTCGTTGATGTACTTGGTCTCGTGAATTACAGGTTTTCATTGCAATTCTCTTTTAGTTCTCTTCTTTTCTAGGAATGACTATCCCATTGAGGGTAAAAAGTAATTACACAGAAAAGATACAGTGCACAGCCAATTATCGGATTGATGAACCGTTTCCCGATGCGTGGAATCCGCTAAACTTTGGTGGCCCTTTGTTTACAATCACTGTGACCCCCTTTCTTGTAGTTCAATGAGTGCAAAAGGTGAGGGAGCTGTTATTTGACCACCAAGCTTGGGTCCTATTGGATTAAATGTCGTGACAACGCACCACGATTGACCTACATGTAACACTCGACCAAACCAATATTATCCATAAGGGACTGTGAATCAAGGCCTTAACAATAGTCTTGTCGGATGATAATTAGATTCCGTCAACTTATCATCACTGTGGAACCTGTCTTAAATGACATTCTGCCTCTTTCAGTACTTTGCCAAAACTATATGCGTAATGCCTTGGATGACACTCTGCATTTAATGAAACTTCTGAAAGGGGAAAGTTTACCTCATGTTAGGTATTTGTGCACGATATACCGTATTCCATCTAATTATGGCACCCCCTCGTATTATGACACCACCATCTTTTTCAAGACAAAAATAATTAAAACGTTATTTGCTGGAATCCAAAAGCAAGAGTTCTTCTTCTGAGTCATGGGAGGATATTTTATGTAATGTTCTGCATTTCATTAGCTTTTATCAGTTGTCAATTGCACAAAATTTGATGCTTGCAATAATCAAAATTGTCATTTTGGTATTTCTAGTTAAAGCACCCCCGCCAAAATTGGTCTTGGCACCCGGTGCCATAAATAGCGGGAATACGGTAATCTGTCATACGTGAGATATTCTCCACTGTCGAATTTGTATCTATTTCGACACGGAGAATTATCAATCGTAACGCCTTTCCGTTAATAGTGTTGGACATTGACCCTTTGCATCGTAGAATCCGCGAAACTAAGCGTCAATGGTGCAGAGCTGCCTACTTTAACATGTAGCAAAATTATCACTTTTGGGCCTGAATAATTAACTTGTCTACAGCATTAACAACTACGTGCAAATGAGAATCTAATAATATCAAAATAAATTGGATATTTCTAAACAACTGCTTATCTGGTAATTGTTCAAATATGGCAACATGTAGGCTATTATGACGTTTGCAAGACGAAACCAAAAATTGATCTTCATTCAGTTCTACACATACAACTTTAACAACTCAACAACTGCGTTTGCCATCGAACTTGTCTGTTTCCAACCAAATTTGGAACTGCAACTCGTTCAGTTCTTTTTGCTGACAGTTTAGTCAGTTTAGTAATACTGATGTAACCCTGTAGTGTACACATTGCTCAACTGTGCTGCACATCTCATCCACAGAGTTGAGTGCCGCCAAGATAGCACTCACTCAGCGCGTTTTCATAAGTTGAGTAGCGGATCTAGAAATTTGTTCGAGGGGGGCCCAAAATGGCCGCCAAACTTGTTTAGCCGGGGGGGGGCAAAATGGCGGACAAACATGGTTCAACAGAGGTCAGGGGGGCCCAGGCCCCTAAAGCCCCCCCACCCCGCTGCAGATCTGCTACTGAAGTTTAATGCCCATCCTTTAACGCAACAACAAGCATTAAATTTTGTAAGTTGGTTTATTACAGTATGCTGGTCTGGTAGCATTATATAATAAACCACTATACTATAATGCTACATTTTGTTGCATTATTAATGTGCATTAAGTTTATGAAAATGATTAGTGGTAATATTCCACACTTAATGCGTGAGAGAATGGGCGTTAAACTTATGAAAACGCGCTGATTGATAGCTTACCCAACAGTCAGTACATTAGCCTTGTTCTAACCCTTTAATAAAACCATTGGCCTTTAAAGGTAGGGGTTATACTACGGTCGAGAGAAATTCTGGCTACAGTTAACTGCCTTCTGTCTCTCAAAACTCACTCTGTCACAATAGTTGATTTATCAATCGAAATCAAGTATTAAATGAACAGAAAAAGCCTCTTTTGTGTCAATTGTACGGTAACTACCCACAAGACTTGAAGAGGTCAAGGTCAAAATCCAGGTCAACATAAGAAAACGCTAACGCTTTGCCTGCGTTATTATTCCACAAATAAGGACGTTGACTGGGCTGAAACATGTTGTTTTGAAAGTTTAACATGTTATTTCTTGATAACTTTGTCCACATTAATCATGTCCACAAACCTGAACATGTCACTGACCCGAACTCGACGTCAACAGACTTCACATTCTATTTCCCTCCGCGAGTCAATTTTATTATACTTACCGACTTCAGTCACCCATCAAACTTCATACAATTGTTGAGTATCGTCTTAAATCCCTAGAAAATTATTCATACGATTCATTAAGTCTTAAGATCGTGAATAAAACGAGTATTTCTTGTGCAACTACTTTGTTGAAGCGTTTCACACAAAATCTATTTTCACATCCGGGAACCCAGCAGGTGCCCCTTGACCGATTAATCTCAAAGCAAGAAAAATTATTTAAATCAATAAATTAGAATAAGTTACATCAGCCCTCTTTATAATAATTTAAATTATTACTGTTAATATGCGTATGTTGTATTGATTTAGAGTGTCGATAATAGAAACTTTTGGCTAGTTTTGAGATTTCCAAACAAAGTCACATGGTCATCAAAATGGAGGAGGGAGAACATTTTTGAAAATATTAATATTTTGCAGAATTTCAAATTAATTAAGGCTGCAAGATGTCTAACAACAGATCTGTTGCATCGGCACTAATGCAGCAGTATCATATACAAAGGAAGAATCTTTTGTTTGTGTGCAGGTAGTATATTAAACATCGACTAATGTGTAGGCTTGTACATTATCGTTCATATGCCTACGTGCCTGAAAGTTGCATTCGCTTCTTGTCAATGTATTCATTTTGTTGTAGACTGGCCGTGAAGAGTTTGATTGACAAGGCATGCCTGGAGACAATCGATGAAACCAGTGAAGAACTGCAAAACTTCTGCGTGATAATGGAGCACATTCTTTCTCATCGCATGAAACGTAAGTTTGTTTACCGATTTAGTGACACTGCATTTTGAATCAAGAGTGTAAAGATGATCAATTATTTGTGTGCACACGTTTTGGGCACCGTAGATTAAGGTGTCAATGATGATTCGTTTCTCCAGGACCCGAAATTATTTCTGAAATTATGTTTTTAGCTCAACAGAAGTGGTATGGTGGCAATGAAGTGCGATCATTCTGGGACTACATTAAGGTGGCATGTGGTGAAGTAGCACACAATTGCTTGAAAAATGTTAGGTCTCTTGAGAAACCCAGAACGAGTCCAGGAAAGGTAATGTTCAAGGGAATTTTTGAAGTTGACTGGTGTATATTTGACTGGTACACGTATCTGAACTGAACTGAGCAAAAATTGATGTCGCTGTATATTTTATTCTAGGGAAGGGCATGGCTACGAATAGCTTTAATGGAGAAACGACTCTCTAACTACCTGTCAACAGCTCTGCAGCAACTGCACTTAACTAGGTTTGTTTCTAAACACGATAACGGTGGTCAATATCCTTGTATTTTAACATTTATTAACTGTGCTAAAATACTACGGCACGGTAAATTAGTTAGAAACAATTTAAGTCCTATTTTAATACTCACTCACAATACAATATCGTAAGGGCAGACTAAATTAAAATTTACATGAACTATTTACTGAAGTAGGCAACTAAAAGAATAAATAATGTTTACTTAGTTAGTAAAGGACGAACTATTTTGATTCTTTATTTTGTCTCACCTTGAACACACTTGACAGGAATTTCTATGCAGAGGGAGCTATAATGTTAACAGATGAAATGCAGGTACTTACAGGTGTGCTGCTGGGATTGAATGCCATTGATTTTAGGTAAGGTTACTTATTTGTACTCGTGAATTGTTCAAGCATACTGTAAATTGTAAAGAATATTGGTAGCTGTATAAGTACAGTGTAGTGCCGAAAGTTAAATCATTACATTTCATTACATTTATTACATACCTGCCTTTAGACCAGTACATGCAGACATGTAGTGATTTTTTCTTGGATGACCACCCTGAAAACGACTTTCGGGAAACCAAATGGTAGTTTTCTCAGGGCATTGTGCAAAAGAAGGTCCATTTGTGTATCATTGCTACATGACGTATTTGTCTTTTTTATAATGCATGCCCAAATTGAATGCATCCACATTTTTCATAGATTTACAGAAAGTTTAGCAACTGTAATCTGGATTGGATGTGGACTTTTTGGCGACGATATCACATGTCAGCTATTATAAGTACTTAAGAGTATAAGTAACCATACAGTAACCAGGCAAATACGCTACTTGTTACAAATGCGTTAAGGTTGGATTTTCGTTTGTTTCAGTTTTGACATCCGTAGTGAGGACTTGGATCAACCCTTCATGCCTGTTATAAATTTTACACCATACCTGAAATTTGTTCAAGTGTATGTTACCACCTTTCAATACCCATATATTTAATGCCAGAAAAATTAAATTTTAAGTGAAAAAAAAAGAGTATTTCATTTTGAATGAAATGCAATTACAAATCCTTACAGTACATTAATATAAGTTTAGTGAAAATGAAAGGTGCAGATTTTTTCGTGAAAGTTTTTCATTTCTACGTTCACAGGGAGGAGAAAGAAAGAGAAAATGTCGATTTACAAGAACTCTCAGAGATGTCGACGTCGGTTGTAAGTGACGTGTTTGGTGACGATGACCCGACAGATACTTGGCCCAGTAGGTTTTCAAGGTTGGATAATAAATACAGGCTTGTTGTCGAACAAAAGGTAATTTCAGTGCATGATTGAAACGATTAGGAATAAACAGGCAGAAATTAGTACAAAATCTAAATGTTTCGAATAATTTATTTTCGAACATGAATACATCTTTCTACTGTGTTGCATATTTTCAAATTGGAATACACTCCCATAGATTAAATTTTAATAATGTGACTTCACATTTTACTACCTTTTTTTACTTTGTAGGGCTATTTAGAGGAACTGGTGAGGTTGCGTGAAAGTCAGTTAACTGAGGTGCATGGTCAAAAACAAAAACTTACAGACACAATGCAGCATTATGAGACTGAAAGTAGGAAAGACAGACAACAGCTCGAGTCTGTTATCATAGAACTTCAAGCTCAATTGTGAGTTTATCATTATTTTGCTAGAATGACAAGAAATTCTCGGGTTTCAGGTGACTGACACGTTTCCTGCTAATTTTTAAAATGACAAAGTATTTCCGTAAGGGCAGACCTTTTTATTTACTGGATTATATTTGAAATCTCTAAAAGCGACAGTTTTACATTTTGGTCGGAAATTTATGAAATCAGTTTATATTTGCTCGACAAGGTGATTTATTTTTTTATTTTTTGACATTTCTGACATTTGCAAGGAGTGGAAAAAAACCCTACGTTATCATCATCCGAAAGTATGTGAAAAACAAAGGCAATTTCTATAGACTTTTGTAAAAACCTAACATTTTTTTCCAAAAATCGATCTTTGTAGAAGTCAAATGAAGGAAGTACAATGGGCCCAGCGAGAGAGATTACACAATGTTGTGGTTCATTACCAGACAGATCCACCGAATGCATCTTTTCATTCTTCTGGTGACCAGCCACATGATAATGTGACGAATTTACAAACGGGAGATGTGCAACAATCAGAACAACAATATTCGTAAATAGTTTTATGTATCCTGTACAATTTTGAACTGTATCAAATTAAACCTTTGTGACCATGATTCCGGAAATATCTCAACTTAGTAAAGGATAAACTTGTTATGTCATATAATTTTAGTATGTTTGTTGCAGTGTTTACATTCGTAAACAGTGTAGAGGACGATCAATTATTATAACACTATTTAAATATTTATCAAAACATTTTAAAGACAGTCTGTAACTTATGGAAATATAATGAAGTTCTTAAATCCTTTCTATTCTTCATCAAAAGAAATGTTATGATGTATATTATTTCGGATAAATTAGGTATTTGTATGGTCTTGGAACTTGAGGTTAAATGTTTTACACTCAATTTGTCCAGTAATTTGGAGTGTCACTACCAGTACTGACTAGAAAATACCTCGCCTGTGGTATGTGATGGCAAACTTTTTTATAACTTTTCAGAAACCAGGCATCGTCATCTATGTACTCTCCAAAAGCGTCCTCATCCCATCTGGAGGCTGGCGATTCCAAAAGCGTACTTTCTTCGACGTTCACCTTGTCTGCTATTACTGTTCCAGGCAGAAGTGACGACTCTCATAGCATGATACCCCTAGCCGGCTCCTTCACATCGGAAACCGCAGAAACATCTGAACCTTCCACATTAACTCATCAAGAGTTAGAGATATCTAGCAATCAAGAGGTAACTGGACAGGTGAAAACATCCAGCGCAGAAGAGTGCAATACAAAGGGACTGGACAGCCAATCAGATGATCAATCTAGTCAAAAATCTGTGCAATCAAATGCCGAAAATTTCAATGTTGATCCAGAGACCAAAGGAGATTATGCTCTAAGTGATGGAACACACGACACTAAGAAGTGTTTGGATCCAGAGAAACAAGAGCACGAGGGCATGGAGAAAAAAGATGAAGAAAAACCCATCAAAACGTAACTTATGATGTTCATATCTTATGCTAAAACAGTTTAACTTGTACTGCTTTGCATATTATATTGCACTTTAATATTACACCCACTCGTAAATAGTATTATTTTAAACATTTAAATAAGTCTACGTGTGAAGATTAATAATTCATAATACAGGCTTCCTTTTTGGTGTCAATTATGAAAGTTGC
Organism: Haplosyllis anthogorgicola; assembly: GCA_038406195.1. Classification (NCBI taxonomy): domain Eukaryota; kingdom Metazoa; phylum Annelida; class Polychaeta; order Phyllodocida; family Syllidae; genus Haplosyllis; species Haplosyllis anthogorgicola. The sequence continues at coordinate 13,754 of JBCAUI010452616.1, forward strand.
AGTCTGGATTATTTTTGTCATGCAATATTTGTATTGTAGTTAAACAGTAGCATGAATGTGTTACCGGGTGAAGTTGTGACCCTTCACTGGTAACGTTTCTGCACACCAGATATTGGTCTAAATCGGCCAGTAT
>JBCAUI010452727.1:0-13886 GCA_038406195.1 Haplosyllis anthogorgicola
TACGTTGCCGCCCTAGTGGCGCCCCTAGCGGGGAACCCCCGCTTCATTTGTAGCTGGACAGCCAGCCTACCTCTCTGGTGTTATCAATCATGCAAACATGAAAACTAAAAAATATGGCATCATGATCTTTTAAGCAAAAACAATGTGATTTCATCGGGTTTATATGTTAAATTTTTAAAACATCTAAGAAGTACTCTGCAAATAATGTTTACAATTCCAATAGTAATCCGACAATTGGATATTGAGGCACCTTTTGATATTTATATCATTGTAATTTTAATTAAGCCTATTTCAGAGCCGCATAGTGCTGCGGCATGAAGTTAAATTGTTTAATTATTTTGCCAACATAATCTGGTAGTCTGACATGCAAGTTTATGGTATATTTTTTATAGAATAATTAAACTTAGCGGATTTAAACGTAATAATTTTCGTAATAAACTTCAAAACATTAATTTTTAGCAAATATCTTTAGTTAACTAAACTCATTTAGTTATCGAGTTAAGGATTTAGTAAAAGAAATAATTCCGGAAAACCTCTAGTGAAGTTGTTTTAGACAAATTTTTACATGTTTTTTAATGTTCACGAAGTTGTGCGTAAATTACAGACTTTTATTGATCAACAATGTCTTGATTAGTGTTGATAGCTACACGTAATCAATTCCACTTCATTGGACCTTGTCACATAGCCGAGGAAACGTTTGTTTGATGGTGCAGCTGTTTAGAAAGAATTAATTATGTAATTACATACACTTCATTAAGCAAACAACAATGACTAATGAAGACTATTATGCACCATATATTTTAAGCTTAACAAATTATTTCCAGCTGTTTCAAGTTCAATGACCAGAGAGTAAAATATATGAAAATCTAAACGAAATTATCTACATAAATCAAATTAGATGTACTCGATCTAGCGTCGATGGTGCCTTACATTTTCATGATCAGGCCACTCTTTCGTACTGTATCATTTCTTATTTTTCTTAAGGGGAGCCACCTTCTTCCAGATTGACTCACTGAAGAGCTGTACAAATTTGTAATTACACTTAAAGCTATAGCTCTTTTTATTCTGCCCTTATTCAAACACTAGAGATAAAACGACATGGGCCACAGATGGTTGTCTTACCTTTCATGATACACAAGATGAATTCCTGTTCGGCTTGTCACAATATTTGAGTTGTTCTTTTTGGGGGAAAGACAGCTTAAACTGTGACATCTTAAGCACATTCATTTTGAGATATGTATCTGATCTAATGATAGAAATCTCATCGCTACATTTGAGCTTGACTGGAGGTACTAATAGTTGATACATTGTTAATTTTAGATGTATGTACACATGTGCATATGTATCAAACAAATTATATGCAACTTGACCTGTCATCCGTAAAACGGTATATCACAGATATTGTGAAACAGGTTCAATTTATACAATTGGCGGATTTAGGGGGGCGCAGGAGGCGCCCCCCTACGGCCAAAATTTTCTTCATTTTCATGCAGTTTTTCCCGAATTTTTGGGCGAAAATACATGAAAATTGGGTTGCCCCCCTATGGGCTGGGCGCCCCCTCCCCACGGGAAATCCTGGATCCACCAATGTATACAAATCGCAGTATTGGTACTTTTGGTGGGAACTTAAGCATTTTAGGTGGAAAATTGCATGTGCCAGATCACATGACCATAATGAAAGTGATGTCAGAAAGTCACAGAAAGTTACAGAATGAGTTACAGATTGTAGAAGAGTGTGAATCAGAAGTATGCATGAATAAAGAAATAGATCAAACAGCAATGCCTTTGTTAATTTACACAAGTCTTGGCAGAACCAGAATTTGAGCAACCGTGACAAATAAACAAATAAACAAAGCAACGAAAAACTTTTATTATGTAACATAACTTTATTGTTACAAAATAAGATGAAACTAAATATAATTTCGCAAACTAGATTTTACGTACTGACTTGAAGTGGTAGAAATGGTGTATTGCAAATGACATGAATAACCTTGATGTTCATATCGCAAAACACTAAGCAGAAGAACATCATACGCCCAATGTGATCATGATAAATCATTACTTCAATGCTAAACAGCGCTGCAGTAAACCTAATCATAGCCTTACTGATGGTCGGTGTTGACAGACTGAAAATAGACATCAGATTGAGTTTGGAACTTGGGGCACAAATCTACATTAGCAGGAGGAATGTGAGACTGAATATATTTACCTCGTTTCATGTAATCTGGTAGTAGCATTAGACCCTTGAGAGCTGCCAGAATTTACGTTTGCAATTTTTCTAGTTTATTTTGAAAACTAAACAAAACGTTCTGGAGAGGACTACAATTTATTGTGATAGACCACTTGAAAATTTTGTTGTATGATAATATATTAAAAATATAGAATTTTTGACGTTTGTAAAAAATAAATACAAATCCTCTTTCCTTTGAGCACAAGTACAGCAACGATTTTATTGTTATCAAAATGAATAGCCAGAAATAAGTCAAAAACGTTCTTGTCTTTTTACAGTGTAGAAAAGAATAAACGATCCACAGATACAATCTTTCTGTATTTTGAAATTATAGGTTAATGTTCCTTAAGAGTAAAACTCCCAAAATCAATATTGATTCAACCAATATATTTTACAGAAAAACTAAAACTGATCATTGCTATGTACATATCTCTTCAAGGGAACAATGACAATTGAAGTGGAAATAGGGAGAATGAAAGGTGATAGTTAAGCCAATCACTGAAAAGGAAAGAAAGTAGACAATAACCACAAGGTGGATCAATATTTCTCAGGAAAGACTGTAATTTCTTCTCTTTACTTTACATGCTGATAGCAGTGGTAGTCCGAATGAGATTGGTGTAATCTTATCCATCATATCTGCATGGGATATTATTCTTAAACAAAATGTCTTATTTCAGCATTTGAAAAATCTCCCACATGTATATGTTTTCTAATTGAATTATTTTTTCCGTAAAGGAAAATGTAGGGTTCAGAAGGATAGATTTCAGTGAACTGAATTTACTACCAAAATAATTCATGAAAAGGCAAATGCAAATAGTACCTTTTGTCACCTCTGCACCTGGCTGCTATTCAATCTAAGCACATGTATGCCAGCTTCAGGGTTTCCTTTTGATTTATGTCCTGTCTTAATTTTATCAGTATTAATTTTTAAGAGTCGCAGATGCTGACGGAAATATTATAAGTATTCAGATCATGAAATTACTAGTAAAAGTTTGGCGCCCCGCAACAATTGAATTTCATGCTGAGCTTATTCAATTCAATTGTTGCGGAGCGCTTAACTTTTGATAGTAATTTCATGATCTGTATAAATAAAATATTACATTACAGGAAAATAGCAGAGACATTCTTAATGACAGTCTTGCATGTTTATTGTAAAATGTCACACAAACTAAGCATTTCCTTCCAAATAATATATCAGAAACACGTTTCAGGGAATGTTTCTACTGATATATTATCAGGCATGTTGCTAAAGGAAATGTTATATCAAAACACGATTGAATGTTCTTTAAGGGGTATATCCCAGGCATTTTCCAAGAGTTGTAATTACATCATTATGTAGAAGATTCCATCCTATTCTAACGGTTCTAATCTAAACGCAAAAGAATAATCTCCAGAATGTTCCTAAGTGAAAGTGTAGAAAACTGAATGTAACTTTACATTGTATGGTATGTTATGATGAGGTTTTGGAAGAACTTAATAAGTTCTACACTGTTAGAGTTCTACACTGTTAGAGTTCTACATTGTTAGAGTTCTACACTGTTAGAGTTCTACACTGTTAGAGTTCTACACCGTTAGAGTTCTACACTGTACTCAGGGAATCAACATAGTTGCAGCAGTGAGAGGGTATTGCCATTTTGAGAATAATGGACATTTTTGTCTGAGTCAAAGACACAGCATGGAATTCCACTGACGCAAAATAAAATCAATTTCAGGAGCTGTTGAAGAAAATATGGAGCACACACTAGCTTTCCAACTGACATATTTTCAATCAAGCTTTATCCTCATTCCCTTGCATATATTTCTATGTACATAAAGAGGCTTTTTTGACAGGAAACATTTCTTCCTGTGTTACGAAAGTTTTTAACCTTGATATTAGTTTAATATATAACAGCTTTCTAAGAGAAAACGTCACACGTTTCCATATAATGACGATGTCTTTGATGTGATATGCCGTAGGCACGCCTACTGTAAAGTGGAAATGTCACAACTCTGTGTTATGTTATTTTGCTATTATTCTGAAATGTTTAAGATCTGTAATAATTATTAGGACGACAATAATTTATAAACCTATGTTAAAATGTGTTTGTGTATTTCATAATGTAAGATAAAATAGTGATATGTTTTGATACTTCTTGTACAATAAGTATAAAAACAAATTCATTAGACATAAACAGTTTTCCTTCAGTAATTTGGCAACTGTACGTTTCGAAAGTTTGAAGTCGCCAAAATCCACGGGGATGTACTCCATCTTTTCAACTTAGAAAAACAACAACAGATCAAGAAAGCAAAGGAAATTTTGCTCCCCCGGCAAAGTACGTGAACTGGTCAATGGACTATAGATTATGTGCCTCTTAGCACGGCGCTTAGAACAAAAGGTGTAAAGGTACGAGAGAGCCCATTAACCAGCTACAATTTTCATTGGCTCTATTGACCATTTCTTGATCTGATAAAAGCTCTTGCTACTATGGTGGAAAAGAAACGAAGAAATTATGTCAGGTTCACGGTGATTTTGACATTCGATGGCAGGAATTATTCTAATCCTCAGCTCAGTCTTTTGGTAGGGAATGTGACTCACCATTAAGTCTGACATAACGTAGCTTTGACAGACAACCACTAAGCAGCTTAGGATTTATGTCCATGTAGAGAAATGTCAAGGAATCAGAGGTTAAGCCTTTTTCTTTCCCAACAAGACGAAAATTGATGAAAATAATCCGTGGCACCCACTACAGAGCAGAAAAATTTCTCTCGTGCCACTTTATTTTGAAAGCAATAAAACCTAATGTGTAGGGTTCAAATAACATGTAAGCCCAAAAACACGATTCCCAAGTGTAAAAAGGCATATTCCGATCGACTTCGGCTTTGCTCCTTTGCTTTACCGTTTAGTTGGTGCTTCAGTGTGCCGAACTGCCTTCACTCCTCTGCCAAGTTGACCATAGGCTGCTGGTTACTGCTCAAATCAAGAAATTCCTATCAGTTTCGGAATAATAGTACATTAAAAAGTACAGCGTGAGATTCGTTTGTTCTCTCTTGTACGGTTCCAAATTAATACCGTTAATTCATTACCGTGGCCGGAAAGTATGTATATATTTTCTTTGTAAATATGTCTGTGGCTCACTAAGGAATGTTTGGTATCAGAAACATTTGGGAACAATATAAATGAAAAATTAAACAACGTGACAGCGTGAATTTATATTGTTCTTCCGATATCCATTGTGAAAATATAATTTTTTCTGCCAAGCTGTTACACGACACTAACAGTAACAATTGTAACGATCGCAAAAGTCCTGTGGCACAGTTGAATCCTAAAGGTGTTTACCAGTTGCGAATTAAGATGCTTAATACTTTAGTACAGAAAATGTGTTCAATGTAACTAACTACTTGTAAATAACGATCAGTGCAGCTCCCGAAATGGAGTTCATTTTATGAACAATAGTGTTAGAATCCAATGCCGAATCTTACATTGTAACTAATACACTAAATGAATTTTTATTGTTCCTCAAAGGAGGAAATATAGACTCCTGTTCCTCTGTTCCATACTAAACTTAACTATTGATTCAACTATTTGATGGTTTAAAATCTGTCAACTGACGAAATTCACGACATTGCGCAAGGGAAACAAGTCCTGGACGAATCAATGGAAGTAAACAGTGGATGATTGAAAACTGGAAATGAGAATCCAAATCCATCCTGGAATATAATGCAGGTCGTGTAAGCTGAACCCAACAGGGTCGCTGAGTTGAACAAATTGTAACAAATAGAACTGTACAATGAATTTGAAATCACGACAATCTTAATGTTCGAAAAGTACAAGAGTATTTTGGAGGCTGTGTCTGTGACAAGCCTAGTCTTGATTCGAAATTACTTTGGCAAAGTTGTGGAGGATGAAACAGTCGAATGTCACATATTATTGAACACCTTGAACATGCAAGCCTTATAACAGCGACCTTCAAAGGAAAAACTCCTGTGATCATAACAAACCTAAAAATAAAAGACAAATAAGGAAGTACAAAAATACCCATTTAAATGAACGTGTCATCTTACAAAACAACATATTGTTTTCCACGCCGTTTACATTTATTTCCGTTTTCAACGTTGCTTAACTGCTGCACATTTCCCGTTTATGAAATCTTTTTTCTTTTTATTTTGGAAAAATTTTCTAAGGGGATTACAAAGAAAAACTCTGATGCTAATGACGTAATTTGTAACGTTCCACAAACAGGCGTCTTTGATGAGCAGAGACTGAAATATCACTTTACTTCAGTTTCTTCCTTTAAAGATTCTATTTTTAGTTCATCGCAGGGAGCAGATATGGCATAACAGTCAGCTGTGATGGAGGTTGTCGCTTTTTTGTACTTTTTTGTAGTTCCAGAAAATACTGAAGTTTCTTTTCGTAAAAGAAGTAAATAAGACCGTATCAGGTGGTTCACATCAGCTTACCATTTTAGTACATGTATGTTTGATGTATTGGTTTTGAATCATGCAAACAAAGTAATGCTCATGAGCAGACATACACAGCATTTTTTCGATTACCGTGGAAACACACAAGAACCAACATCTCAGAAATCACACTGTTAAACCCTATCCCACGATTCCCCCTTCTTTAATCCATGCTAATCCCTAGATTAAGACTGTTTGATCGATTTTAGCACAACAAAATTTCTCACTGCGTTCCCTATTGAACACCATTTTCTTGAGGAGATCCACCTAATTTTGCGATTACAGAAATGCTTACACAGATTTCATACTTCGTTTTATTCTTCCATCAATGTTTTCCAGGACGCTGTTCAATAAGCCGTCTGTCTACTTAACTACATGACGATATGTGATCATGAGACATGACGTGATTATCCGAACACCAAGCGGTTGTGTTGTTACACTGCAGCTGTCCTCTCTACAGACTTTCTAATCAACTCTAATTACAATGCACCAATGTCTGGCACCAGATCTGTGCCAGTTTATTAAACAGTATTTTTTGAGATAATCCAAGATGTAGACGGAAAGTATTTTTTGGAAACGTAGTATTTCACCATGCGTTGTTGTGATAAGTTGAACCCACATCGTGGGATATAATTGTTCGCAAAATGAATCAACCAATTCATGTGTTCATGACGTTATTTTTGGATTATATTTCATTGCAATACAAATTGTAAGTGAGGAAATATAGCTAGGAGGTGGTGATATCTATTGGACATTTGAAAAATAAACAAAATGCAGTGTACTTTTGGTGTGACTAGAACAGGGGACCTCCAGACGCAGAATGAAACGTGCTACCACTGTGCCGTTGAATCTTTTGCTATTGACTCATTGAATTATAGCAATATGGAGTAATTTCAACGCACATTTTGCATGGCTTTTGCTTCAATATAATCTTCCCATGTTAACGTGTGAGAGCGTGGGGTGTGGCTTTAATGTTTCATTGCCACTCTGTGTCACTTTACAACAAGAAGTAAATGAATGTGCATGAATTTATAATGCCATGAATCCCATCAAATCTCTCATTTAATGTTTTGTTGTACAATAATTTGAGTCTCATATTATTTCGTATCAGTTACAGCACCATAGAGATACAAAATAAAAATCAACCAAATATCTGGAAACCGCTTTGAAGGGAAGTGTATTTGGTGTATGTGAATACAAAATAACCCTTAATAAACCAGAGGTTGAAATATCAGTTTTTGGCTCTTTATTTTGGGAACTTTGGGTGTTTTTGTTTGAATGAAAGTCACAGTACGGATTCTTATTGACACAAATTAAATCAATTTCAGCGGCTTATAAAGTACTCAAAACGTGAAAATACCAGACTTCAAATCATTAAATTTATAAATGTACTCCGAAGCTTTTCCTTGAAAAACAAAATCTTTCTATTTCCGATGTGTTATTAGAACTGTGTGTCTTTCGTTTTACTCGCCTACATTTTGGAGGAAAATTAAGTTAATTTTCGTCTACTGAATTTATTTTTGGCTTCTGTCTACCATGCCTGTCTGTCGTATTTCATTGTTTGCCAAAATGAAACGAAAGTTAATTAAGCGGGATAAAGGGACAGTAATTGAAAATGGAATTGGCCGTGTTTTACCTCATTAAGGATTAGACTTTTTACTCTCGTGGTTTGTTTCATTAAACCACAAATAAACGAAACCCACTGTAGCAATCAGTCGTTTGTAGAAATTATCTTCAATTGCTAATTCAGAACGTCGAAGCAATTCAAACGATTTGGATCTTTAAATTTATTGTATTATGAACTTGTTTTGTAATATTTCTTATTTTTCAAATGTCTTTTTCGCGTATTTCTTAAGGATTTATTTGTTGCCAACCAAATGTCCGTGAACAAGGTCTTAGCTAAAATAAACAATGCATTTCTCAACAATTCAGTTCAGCAGTTCCAATTTCAACTCTCATTTCACTGTCAGTTAAAATACTATTGCCAATGACAAAACTAAACTTTAACTTTCATTGCACTTGTTCAATATAAATCTTACTTTATTATTTAAACGAATTCAAAATTATACAGACCGATAAGAAATTCTTTTGATCGCCTCACTGAACTAGTTGTATTCTAATGAACATCGATCTTTGTATACTTTATACTTTTAACCTGAGTGATTCACAATTTTAAACGACAATTTTAAAAGACTGTCAATGTCTCGCTGATTATTTTGTTCGATTGAATTTGCCTTTGAATTTCTTGGCAGCTGCGGTTGTAGCTGCAGTTTGCCCCGTACTGGCCCCTGTGGTCTAAGTGCGAGGTACTAGTAGTAAGCTGGAGTAAAAGTAGACGGAGCCTGTGCTTTCCATGAAGTCTTAGTGTTCCAAATTCTAGTAATTTTAATATACTGGATAAAGTAGACTCAACAATAAAATAAACATAGAATTCAGTAAGTGTCCTTCAATTTTTTCAACGTATTGAACATCTGGGATATTTTTTAAAGGAGAATATGAGCACTTCTCCAGAAATGCCGATCTTTTTTAAAAATGTTATGAAAACAATATTTTCTGATTTGTTCCTTTATATCTGGCTTTCAAAGTCACTTTAACTACAAATACCATGGGTAAACAGTTTGGTATGAGACTACCTCCTTAATCTTTCTTTACATTTTTGTTGGTATAAAGTCTTCACAAAAGAAATCATATTGGAACTTGGTAGACAGGTAGACAAGGAATCATTTGGATGAAAAAAATTTAACAGGTTGCAAAAGTCCTTTTTTTTAAATTTCACATTTTAAGTATGATTGAAGTTTCCAACTTTTCCATCACACAACGTGTTTGTGTTATGAAAATCATGGCAAATTATACTAAAAATAGAATGATATATTATGAAGAAACCATTATTTTTCAAGCACATCCTCTTTACAGTAAATGTAGGTGAAACTCTTGAATAATAAGTTTAATTTGAACGAGCCTGAGACCTTTTCCTATGCAAGGGTACGAATTTCATCATTTCTGGAAAACCGCTCATGTATGAAATACTTGCAGGAACTCAACGAAGCCTCATTACAATAAATGGGCATCCGACATAATCTCTAAGGCTTCATTAGACGGAAATTGGTACAGGTGGTGGAAGCAGTTGATTTTTATCTGTACAATTATGAATCGTGATTGTAAAGTCTAAAAGGATCCTTATGTCGTATGATCGGTCTATTACGTTTAAGGTAACATAACATGTAATTATTTTGCAACACTTTAGCTCTAATAATAATAAAATGATAGTAACTGTGACTTTGAATCAATCATTAAGTGTCCGATTGTATGTTATCATTTAGACATAAACACTAATGTGGACGGCAATGTTCACATGACACGTTCCAACCATTTGTTTACAAATGTTTAAAGATTTGGATTGCTTCATTGTGTAATATCCTCACGAAGGAAAATTGGAAAAAAAAATCTTTCAGGATTTAAAATATTTTAAAAGTGGAAATAAGATTTAAAGTGTCTCAGTAGGGAACGAAGTATGCGTCGCATTTATTACCCGTCAGATGCTCCCATTTTAGTGTTGCTGTTCAGCAAAACATCACACAATGCTAGTTGCAAAATCACCTTTTGTGACAAACACTTTGTATTCTGCTGATACTGAGGATGAAATGTCTGGTTAAGGCTCTTCACTTTCACTTTCAGGAGCTGCACTTGAGAACTTGGCACAGACTCTGAGCAGAATTTTATTTCTCGTCTGTTTCCCTTTCTTCAAAAAAACCCTGTCATTTATCAGTACAGCCCATCCTTGTGCCTTTCATCAGGACTGCTACATGTCATTCAGTGTCCACTGTTATTATCCTCACCGTACAAAGAATGCACCAGACACCAGCATGTCCCTTTGTGAAGCAAAATTAACAGGCCGGGTCTGGTATGATTGATCGTGACACACCTGATACAGCCGGATTATAGGGTTTCTTTGACATAAAACTCATTTAACAAAAGCTTCTTCGGGAATGCAGCATTACATGCAGAGCAGGCTTCGAACCAGCAACATGTTTTTTAAACTATCAGAGGTTTTATTCCAAATTTAATGTTCACCTAATAAGGTAGAAGTAATACCAATACCAATTTTCGTATGTCCACCAGTTATGGTATACTAGTGATACTTATTTCTGGTATTTAACCATAATCAGTGCGAGGCAATATCATTTTTTGTCTGTATCCTAACTGCAATTGAAGAACACAGATCATGAAATTCCTATTGAAAGTTAAGCTTCCGCAACAATTGAATTTCATGCTGCGCTAGTGCTGAGCTAATGGCAGTGGGGCGCTTAACTTTTAATAGCAATTTCATGATCTGATGGGTAAACATATTATCCACCAATTTATCTGTCTCAGGTATTTGGTAAATTAGGAGAATTATTTAAAGGAATTTTAATTTGGAAAAACTTTCAGTGTGTTTCCAAACGTTCTAATTTAACTGTTGCATTCAGTTAAATGACGAAAACTTAGAATGTCCGTACTATGCTATTGCTGAAAACTACGGAATGATAATTTAAAATTCTCTCAATTTTTGTTGATTTATCTGATGACGGCTATGCTATGCTATTATATAATAGGAATACAAAACTATAAAACGTGACTTCGACTTCTGTTGGCGCCTATGAAAGTATCCATCTTAATGGTGCGTAGCAAATCGGTTAACGCAGCTGATTTAGCATTATTTGCTCTCAATTTCCGTCAGAAAGGTAACGTAGCATGTGAGCTAGTAGTTTATACAACGAATCAGACAGGATTCAATCAATACCTGCTCAAGGCACAATTCTGTATACTGAACATTTCAGTAACAACTTTGAATACTATCAAACTTTCAAAAGCATGATAATAAATATTTGAGGATTTTTTATTTACTTTTGTTTGGCTAATTAAGCTAATTTTCTTGATTACGCAAAAATCGTACTATTATTACAAATAATGGTATGAATTTTTTTGGTTGTTTAGGCAAAAGACCTCGATTGAATATTTGACTCCTCTTGCCAACAGACCTCAATATAGTAACGTCTTCAAATTAATAGAAAGGAGATAAACAATTGTATCAAAGTTATTGAAGTCAATGGAAATTCTTTATTTTTATTGTTGTGGTAACCCTATACAAATAATTTGAAGCAGGCATAAGGTATCAGGACAAGATAAATCGCCTATGATATTGATGAGGAATTCTTGGTTGTAGATGAGTTATAGATCCACTATTCAAATTATTGAGCCCAATTATAAAACATTTTCAACAAGAATGTCCATTCCAAGAAAGTGTAATGATGGAATCAGCAAAGCTTAAACAGATGTGATGACCAAGAAGTGTGAAGGGTAAATGAACTTTTCTCTGATGGAACTGATTGAATTTCTTGCTTCAGTAAGTGTAAGAAAATAGGTCAAGGAAACCACGAAAAGAATTTACTTGACACCATTTGTCGAGAGTAAAACTGGACTGTTGAATTCCGCATTTATTTCAAAGACAATCTATCTCTTTCCATTCAGGAAACAATTACACAAAAATCGTATCAATTGTCTACATAATGATATTTTAGGGAGCTCCCACAAGGTACATTGTTCTGATACGAATTATGTGTACTCATCTGAATTTTAAGGGAAAATAAAATCTAGCTTTGGTTGTTATAGCATAACTGGTATCAATAGTGATTTTTCCCTCTGTATCAATAGAATCATTGATACTTTCAGGTCCGGTGAACTATGTGAATGATGTGAGGGATTGGTGTGCACTTTGTGAAGGAGTTGTTACATTCTCCATTGACATCAACGTTAAAGTTTTGGACATATTTTATCACTTTGAAACACCCAAATCTCAGCACATAGAAGGAATTTTGGAATGAAATATAGTTTAACTGGTACCCTAAATAGTTCCAGATCCAGTTAATGTCTTTTTATTCCAAAATACTTACTAAAAAACCCCATGAAACAGACATGAAAATGGCTAATGTGAACACAATGGAAAAATAAAAACAACATTAACTGGATCTGGAAATATTTAGGGTACAGCTAAACTATATTTCATTCCAAAATTTCTTCTATGTGCTGAGGTTTGGGTGTTTCAAAGTGATAAAATGTGTCCAAAACTTTAACATTGATGTCAATGGAGAATGTAACAACTCCTTCACAAAGTGCACACCAATCCCTCACATCATTCACATAGTTCAGCGGACCTGATTGATAGATGTGTAAATTAGTAGATATTAATATTAGAGCTTCGCGTTCAACTATTCTTGACGTCCAGTTCTCTTAAGTGCGTCACTTTTAGTACATGCAGCATAACCCAAAAATAGCATCAATTACGTACAAGGGTACTCCCACAAACAAATTGCTTTGTACGGAAAAAGTTTGATTTTACGCTTTTATTTGAAATAGATGCTTAATGACACCATAGGCCCATTATCATTACCTATTTTTGTAGTCACACCACTTGCTTACCGGTCTTTTGGTCTGTTGATTAGTCTCAATATGAGGATAGTGTAATGACAGAAGCATTTAATAAAATACACGGCACACTCTTATTTCATGTTCCAAAAATATATGCCTTTAGAACTTAGCTGTATCACAACAGAGTTTCACCACAATAGTCCAAAATTGACAAGGTAATAAGTGGTTTATTCAGAAAATATTTTCGAAAATGCATGCAAAACAAGAATGCCAGTTGAAGGCCGAACCGTCCGCTTTGCAAATGGTCATTAAAACGCCATAAAAATTAAAACAAAAAAGAAATTACAAGAATGTACAAATAAACTTTCAAATGACATTAACCTATATTTTGACCATGATTTTTTGTATTAGTCACAAATACTACAACAATTGAGAATTCCAAAAATTGAAAATTAACATGTAATTACCTTGACCTTTAAGTGACCTTAATCTTGTCTTTGACCTTCATTTCATTAACTAGTCATACCATGATAAAATTGGTAGACAGACAGACAGACATACAGACAGACAGACAGACACACACATATATATTGATACGGCTTCTATTTAGAGTTATTTGCGATGATTGATGGATTGAATGACTATGATGTGCTTAGTGTTGACATCTGTGACAACTGGTGCATAACCATTTACCTGTGAACCACTGATCCCTATTGTGTGTTGTGCCCTGGTCATGCAGATTCCCAGCACAGTCAAGTTTTTTGGAAATTCACTTTACTAATTAGACTAATTAGTAAACTCCATGTGGCTTCAA
>JBCAUI010452838.1:0-13884 GCA_038406195.1 Haplosyllis anthogorgicola
ATATTACATTGTGGCTCTCCTTTACGTAATAATTCCTAATCTGTATAAAGTTGTTATCAAATTGATAAATTATTAAATGTTGCTTTGTCACATCCAGGAAATAACTAAATAAAAAATAACTAAAAAAAAATATCCAATGTGTTACTAGGTAACACAGACAAGACAGTAATAATGGATGCAAGTACTGTGGGAAATCTCACAAAAAAGGTAACTGTCTGGCGTTTGGAAAGGAATGCAGGAAATGTGGTCACAAAAATCACTTTGCAAACATGTGTCATAGCAGTAATCAATCTCAATCAAGGGGAAGATCTGATAAGTGTGAGAGAAATAAATCTGGCAAAAAGTACCATGAGGTACATCAGAGAGATAATGACTCAGGCATGGACAGTGACACAAGAGAATTTCATGAGGTTCAGACTTGTTCTTTGATGAGGTGAAGAGGGTAGATTCAACCAGGAAATCTATTTTCTGCAAATTGAAAGTTGAATGCCATACCAAAGTTAACTTTAAAATTGATACTGGGGCAGATGGCAACTTCTTACCCCTGAAGGATTATAAGGTTTTTTTCCTGGTCAGGATGATCGTGTACTCACCCAAACAATTGATAGCATCAAACTTGAATCTTATAGCAGAGATGAAATTAAACAATACGGTAAATGTGCATTGTGTGTTGAGTGCAAAGGTACAAAGAAAATTTGTGAGTTCTACATGGTGGATAGAAACACCCCATTTGCTAGGACTCTGTGATGCTGAAAAACTCAACTTGATAATGGTTAACTGTTACAATTCAGTACAGTCCAGCAACCTTGAGAAGGTCAGAGATCCAAATGACTATTTTGATGAAAAGGGTACTGCAATAAGCAACCAGTGCAAGAGTAAAATCATGACCCAATATGCAGAATTGTTTCAAGGGATCAGTTGTTTTCAAGGTCGAATAAAAATTACTTTATCTGATGATGCAGTACCCTACATCGCACCAGTGAGAAGAGTGGCCCAAACATTGCAGGAGCCTCTCAGAAACGAACTAGATAGACTTGAAAATTTAGGTGTGATCAGAAAATTGGGGTTGATGAGTGCCCCTCGACCCTGAGAGTTCCCTTCTCATGATGTTTGCAACAATGTATGGGAGATACTGCTTTTTCATCAGACATCTTTTTTGTCAGATGTCTTCCAGAGAAAAATTGATGACACATTCACAAGTGTAAAACACTGTTGTGGAATTGCTGATGACATGGTAATTTATGGATTTGATGAAGATGGCAATGATCACGATAACACATTGTGGGAAGTTTTAGAAATTTCCAAGGATGTCAGACTTAGGTTCAATCCAGATAAATGCGTTTTCAAATGTACCAAGATCCCTTTCTTTGGGATGATCCTGGGGCTACATTGGATTGAGCCCAACCCCAAGAAAATTAAAGATCTGAAAGATCTGCCCATACCAGATAGCATCAAAAAACTACAATCCTTCCTGGGGATGGTCAATTATTTGTGCCATTTCTCCCCAAACATAGCAAAACTCACACAACCCCTGAGAGGTCTGATTAAAAAGGGTGTTGAATATATCTGGCTTCCCTGTCACACAAAATCTTTTAATGCCATTAAAGAAGAATTGTGTGGTGGTAACAATGCATTACTAAAATATTATGAGCCAGGAAAATCACTGTACATAGAAGTCAATGTGAGCTTGAAGGGTCTCAGTTGTGCTTTGCTCCAACCAAGTGGTGATGACGGTACTGAAAATTTAGTACCAATTGCATATGGGTTCAAAACATTAACTTGTGCAGAAAGCAGGTATGCAAGTATTGAAAGAGAGATGCTAGCTGTTGTATACACCCTGGAAAAATTTAATTATTACACATATGGCTGTTACACTATTGTATTGTCTGACCACAAACTGTTAAGTGCCATTGTGAAGAAGGATTTAGTGAATTCTCCACCCAGGTTACAGCGTATGCTCTTAAAGGCACAACAGTACTGTTTTGAAATTCAGTACAGGCCCGGCAAAAGTATCATATTTGCTGACCATCTATCAAGAAATGTGGATACTGAGCCAAGTGATACAGAAAGCATTTCAGGTTTGGATAAGATATCCATCACATCTGTGTGTCTGAATGCAAGTCATCAAAAAATTAAGGAGATACAACTAGCAACTAAAAGTGACCCAGAATTACAAATTTTGACACAGTTCATTATTTCTGGGTGGCCAGAAAAATGCCACAAAGTACCAAGCACCATCCACAAATATTGGAACTATTGCGACGAATTAAGTGTACTGGAGGGTGTGGTGCTGAAGGGATTTAGAATAGTAATTCCTGAAAAACTTAGGCCAAACATTCTTGACAAAATACATGACTCCCTCCTTGTTGTTGTAAAGTGCCAACTGCATGCACATCATTCAGTATATTGGCCAGGAAATAACGATCAGATAGAACAAATAGTAGCAGCATGTGAAACTTGTCAGAAAAATCAGTGAGAAAAATTAGTAGCAAGTGAAATTCCAAGTTCTACTTGGCAGAAAGTTGGGATTGACATTTTTCACCATGATGGTGAAATGTACCAATTAATATTTGACTACTATTCTCATTTTATATGCATTGATAAAATACATTCTGAAAGTACCAAAGATGCTTTGAAACATTTGACCCAAGTCTTCACATTGTTGGGACCTGTTCCTGAGATTGTGTCCGACAATGGACCATCGTTTAAGAGTAAAGAATTTAAGGAATTCTGCACCACTTGGGATGTAAAACACACCCTTGTGAGTGCATATCATCATGAAGGAAATGGCCTTCCAGAGCGAAATATTAGGATTGTCAAATCGATGCTCAGAAAATCAGGGAATGATTTTCACAAATCACTAGTTACGTGGAATAACACCCCACTGAATAGTGAGATCCAAAGATCTCCAGCAGAGATATTAAATTCTCAACAGTACCGTACAGACCTTCTGAGGGTTCATAAATTCAATGGTAACATCAGAGAAGCACTGGTCAATCAAAAGAAAAATGGCATGGACACTGCTGATCCCAAAATTGAAATTAAGCCTCATAAAATTTGCTACATGCATGACCCGGATTCCAGAAAGTATCCCAAGTGGTCAAAAGGTGTTGTTGTCAGAAAAGAACATGAAAGGAAATTCAGCATCAAAGCTGAAACTGGTCATGAAATCACTAGGAATAGTGTACACATAAAACCAGTAAAATCAAGGTCCAAAATTCTGGTGAGAACAAACAAAAATGTGGTTCCTCTTTGGCAGGGTAATTCAGCTCCACAAATCATTAAGACTAGGTCAGGTAGGGTGATGAAGGCCCCAATCCACTTAGATCTCTAAAATTGGTGTTGGTACTAAAGCTTAGAAAGGCTTAGAAAATAATTCATAAGTGGTACATACTAATTCCTAATTTTTAGCATAGACATAAATAGTTTCCCACCCCTCCAACATGTCTACAGGATTTAGGTCATGCTTTTTCTTTGATGTTTGTAAACAAAGAGCTGTCAAATAATTTTCAAAATTGATGTGGAAATACTGCCATTAATATGTCATCTCTTTCTGACACAGTTTTCATTTCAGGAATTATGTACCAAGGTTGAGTGAACTGTATAAATAAATAGATTGAAGAGCTAACCTTGTGAACATTTTGTTTGTAAAAAATGTACAGACTTATTAATGGAGACACATGGTGCGAAACCACCTGAAAAACTAGGATTATAAATTTGTTTCAATGAATAACACACCAATGTAAAATCAACCTTGCTTGGTCTGTAATCAGTCTCAGGAGAGACTCTGTATATGCATTTATTGAATTTTTAAAGACATTTGTAAATTTCATGCAGTACATGTACACAGAATTCCAAATTTCAAAAGAAAGGAGAAAAATTAATGGTAAAGATCAAATGCAGAAACTCCTTTATTTCTCAAAACATTTTATAACAGTACAAAGCATGAAATAATTAATGTATCATTCATAGGCAGTATTCAAATTATCCATCCAATTTTTATAAATTTGTAATTCTGCAGTGATTGCGATTATACGTGTATTTATACCTGCATTTATACACATATTTCAGGCCCTTTACACCTACTAGATTGTAAGTTTTAACTGTATTAACAGCATGCATAAATTGTATGTAAGTTGGTATGGGATGGTAATCAATGGCAATGGTACTGGGATGGTCTAGGTTCACTTTGGTGTTAAAATCATAAAATTTCTTATTTTGAACAACTTTATGAAATTCGAGTTTGGTGGGATTTAGTTATAAATATGATATTTGTAATTAGCAACCCTTGTTTCCTTTGTTTGAAATTAGTCCCATTAAAATCTGAGCACTTTTAGTCCTTACTTATAAATTTATAAGCGACTTATAACTTTTGGTAAAATCCTCCATTTTGTTTGTTTCACATGTATTTTATGTTTCACATGTATTTTATAATTTCAAAAGAAGGGAGATGTTGTGTGGTGACATCTGTGATTTCGTTCTCCCGAGTTGACCTTGATGGGGATGGACGTCTAATTTTATACCGAATAAATAATACTGATTTGCATTGGAATTCACAACATTGGAATTCACAGCATTGGAAGAACACAACACACACACACTCTCTCTCTCTCTCTTGATAAGTGCAGTTTTTTTGCAATTTTTATGGGTAAAAGTTAGGACGCCCAAATACATTAATATTGGTGGCCCCACCGTGTGCTAACCTTACAAACTTTTCCATTTGCTGAACTGCCGGTAGTTTAGCTACTGACATTTCCGCCAGAGGCGCGATCAACACTAGATGTTTCAAGATGGCTGCCAGGGTTGAGATGTATTTTGGAGGTGTCCTATTATTTTTCGTTTTTAACAGTATTTTCGCGCAAGTAGCTGTGGTGGAGAATCATAATCAACAGTTTTGTTCCTTCTTCAATAATAGAGCACCAAAAGCGCAACCTGGACTCACAAACTGTACGTGGTTTAAGGATAACAGTTGCTGTCAAGAACAAGAAATCAAAGCCACATTTGGCAGAATGAAACCTTTGAAAGGGGCTTCGGTTGAATGTCAAAAATACATAAATTATTTAATGTGTTATATTTGTGCCCCCAATCAGAATATTTTCTACAGACAGGAAAGATTGACGGTGTGTGTTGAATTTTGTAACAAGCTCTATGATGCTTGTAGGAGTGCCATTTTGAAGGGATCGATTATTGGCAACTTGTACACTGATGGCGAGGAATTTTGCCTGAGCAGACGATTCCAAGTTGATGCCACAAGATGTTTTTCATTTGATGAAAAATTAGACACAAGCAGCGGTGTACAACTACAATGCAATGGGAATCTAGTGTTGTTAATCGCAACGTTGGCACTTGGCGTTTTGTGCCAGTCAGCAGCCTCCGAAGCAAAGATGCAGTGCCTCGAGAAGGATGCGACACCAAGATCGAAGAAAAATAAGCATGGAGATAAACTTACAGTAAAAAGTAAGCAGACCTGTAAGACTAAACAAAATACAGGTGTCCAGGATCAGCAAGGTGTGGAATTACGTGAGGAAAATATGTTAGTGACAGAAACTACTGGATTGGAATTGTCAATGTGGCCTTTGCCTTCAGTGGAAACATCTGAGCAACTTCACCATGAAGCTTCAAAACAGCAGAGCACGAGCAACCACCGACCAGTAGCAAATGCAACTTCAACAGGGAGCACCATGCCTTTATACAATAGAAATATAACCATACCACTTTGGTTAGAGAAAAGTTTCATAGCTTTATTGTTATTTTTTCTGCACATGCATTACGGACATGCAGAACTTACAAAGGATAATATTAAAATGTGGGCAGAATTGATCTCTGCCGATTTGACAGATGTAGCACGAAAGGGTTTAAGATACGAAGAAATACAAAGATTGTATGACAAGGCACAGTATGCAACAGAATATATTAATGGAACATCCAAAGTACTAGAAGTAAGAGATAAACTTGGTATGTAAATTCCATTGCATTTATTTACCACCACGTTTGAATGTTGAGTTAAGTTGCATTTAACTGTTAAAACTTTTATTATTGTTTTTCGGTGAATGATGTATGTTTTCAGCAGATGTTTAACCATGTCTGATCTGAAAATTATACGAGATATAATATTGTTACTTCATAAAATAATTCATATCGAAAGTTTCTAGTCACATTTACATGCTAGTCAGTGTTGCAATGTAGTTGCTTCATGATATAACATTAATTCGATTTGTAACTGACATATTCATGCTTTTGAAAACCTTTCATGTCGATATTGATAAAAAGGGCTGTATGTACATTGTGCTTGTTAGCTTAAGATAATTTATTAGTTTTCCGCAAATGTTGGAATAACTTTTCGATTCCGTGTAGGTAGGTAGTTCATGCACTCCATTTTACAGGTTGCACGGTTTCTTATTTCTTACGATTGCATTTGTTGATATGTATGAAATTTCTCAACAATCATCAGAAAGGCTAAATTATTTACAAGTGGCATAAATACATGTGTAATAAGTAATGCGGCCTAAGTAAACAGTAAATCTAAGTAAATTTAGAGAAGCAGAAGTATACTTATTGGGAGAGTTTTCTGAATTATTTACATGTAACTATAGTTCTACCAGTGATCTCCTTGTTTTTTCTTATCAATCTATTTATTCTATGTATATATTGAAAATGACAATAAATTATAAACAACTTTAAAATGTAATTTATTAACTTGTTGCTTTGTTATTGGTGTTGTGTTACTATTATACATGTATTTTCGATGTCTTTATATTTGTTTCATGCATTTAGAGGATAAAAGAAAATGGAACTTTGACTTGAAAATAAAGTTTGAAAATAATGTTTAGCTTTAGAAAAGATTATACACAGTACCAAACATCTTTATGAATAACATGCGTGCCAATATCGCCCATTAACTCAGTGCATTTGGCAGTTTCTGTCTGATTACAGTTGTGAAAAAAGATAGTTTCATCAATTAATAACTAACAGTCATATTCAGATTCCGCAAAAGTGAGCAAGACTTCATGGGCTGCGTGAATATGTTTTGGTCACAATTTGTCAAATTTCAAAGGAGAAAATAAAGGCGCTTCAATCTTGGCACGGGACATAATATAATTGACAAATTATTACTGTAATAGCAGTACTAAGTTAAGTAGAATCTTGGCATTTCAATTAAAAGAGCAATTGTAAGCCTTCAGATAATTATTGCACGATATATTATTTTCTAACAATGTTGTGCTTCAACGGGACATTTATACATGTGGTTACATCATGTGGCAATATGTAATTGCTCAAAGTTTGCCAAATCAAAATCATAGCTAATATAACACAATTTGTAGCAATGTAATAAAATAGTTTATTGTCAGACAGTGATTGTGTCAGGAAAAACAAAAAAGGAAATTTCAAAGTATTTTTAGCAGCACGATCTCAAGGGCATACTTGAGGAAATTGATGCAGTCATAATATCGATAATAAGTATTTCAATTGAGATAAATTTGAAGTGTTGTATGTATACGCTTTGATAAAATGATAAACCGACAGAAGATAACTTGTAAATGCCGTGCTCTATCAAAATTAAGTTCTTTTGACAATCGGCAGTTTACTTTTTGTCTTGTAGTTCATTATCAACGGAAAATGAGTAGGATTCCTACTCAAAACTATCATTGTGTAAACTAGTTTAACTTATTGTTCATACCCTTATCCAGTAAATATTTGAATAAAATCATTGTTTTATGAGAAACATTTGTGTATCTTTTGCCCTTATAACATGGTGCCCTTAAAATAAACATGGGGTAGTAGAAAAAGCAAACAACTTGAATGAAAATTGCCCGTATAACTGGAGTGCCCATTCAAAAGGGTGCCCTTTCAAGAGGAGTTCTACTGTACATGTACTGGACGGAGTTTTCTCAGGAAAACAAGTTGCGCAGTTGTCACTTTCCGCTTTCCCTTTGATCTGTAATATTATGAAAGAAATAGTCACGTAAAATTAATAAGTATCAAAATTATGTTTAGTGAAGTTTGAAAGCATCCGTATTTGCTTCAACATTAGCGAATCAGGTTTGGGAATTAACATGGTAATGCAAGCAATTCTTTCGTATTGTTCGGTCAGGCTGGTCAACAATTTTTGCCAAACTAGTACATAAAGTCAAGCACGAAAACAATGAAGCTCCCATTAGATGTGTCCGGAATAGACACAATTCCAGCAAAATTAGAACATGTTTGATCCAAGATAAAAAGGATGTTATTTCCACAATGTATGGGTTGGAAAATGCTGATAGTTTTAAGCAAAGCCGTTAATGATTACTGTATTGGCTTTCATTATAAAAAAAGATGTTATCTGGTAATTGCTTTGAAGTGAAACGAAAGGTTAAAAACATGGCATTTTCTGATAACAGAAATCAATTGAGGAGAAGCCAGGCTTGTGTTGGGAGTATCGACGAAGATATTTTGTGTCATGTCAATCCCATGCCTTACACAGGAACTCCTGGGAACTTTAGACCTATTGGACACAAGATATTTCTCAGATCGATGATACATTCTCCACCTTTTGAATACCAACGCTTTTGCCCGTGGAGCATTCACACTATGTCTCTCACTCCAATATAATTTTCTTTTCCGTTTGAAATGAGTTTTGAATCTTTAGTCAGTTTCATTTGAACTCAGTGGTTCAATTGTTTCTCAAGTGTACTACTCAGAAATGGATTTTGCTAGGTGCACCAAGGACACATTATATTCTACAACTAAACGTGTCTCTGTTGAAAACTGGCTTCAAACGTTGTGGTCTGGAAAGCTTTATGGCTGTATTTAAAGTCTCAAGTGTTTGGTACATCCATTACTTGTTCATTTTTGTTTCGTATTAAGACCAATGCCATTTAGACATCAATATTTGAGCAAATGTGTGGCTCGCAGAAAGCATATTGTGCACGTTTTGGATGTAAATCACGGGGACAATTTGATTAGCAATGTTTTTTGTTACTTTAGCATGTAACAGTGAGTGCATTGATATATTTGTTTCTGGATCCTGGCCATTTTTTATCGGTGCCGTCCTAATTCAGCAATTTAAGGTAATGATTTTGGCTACCAATCCGTTATTTATACATACATGTAACAAGCAGAAAATAGGGTTAAGTGACAACATTATGCTTTATTACCACGTTATTGTTATGTTGTAGAAATAATATTCCAATGGTCGATATCTATCTCAGTTTCTTATTTATTTTGAAGTATTTAACATCGTGATAACTTTTAGCAAAAACAAACAAACCTTAAAACTAGTTTTCCTTAATTGTGGAAAGTTAAGGTCAAACTTGAAATGCCATTATTTGTTAAAAATACGAAACAAAGCACTTAATGATTGACTCTCATGCTTTCAGCAATGAGGGTCTATGTATTGGATGAAATCTACGTTTGTGTTCTGGGCCGCCATTGCAAAAAAGTTGACCAGCACCCCCCTACCCCCCTCAACCCCACCCCCACCCGGACTGGGGAAAATACATTTTCAGCAGATTTGGACTCAGTGTCAAAAGTTAGGAAAAAGTTGACCAGGACCCGCCCCCCACCCACACCCCCCACACCCCACCCCCACCCAGACTGGGGAAAAAACATTTCTGGCCATTTCAGAAAATTATAGGAAAAAGTCGGGGGAAGCATGAGGGTCAGTGCTCCTTATCGGGACACCTTGTTTGTATCTGTAGCTTTTCCATCTGCCATTTGTGGATCTTAAAGGCTATGGTTGAATAATGTTTCTATTGAATAAGTAGGTGCCTAGCACAAGACTATGATGCTGATTGCCATGGGCCTTGACTTACAGAGGAATCCACTAGGTTTTAGAGGAGCAAACCACTGGGTTATAGTGCATTTGCGCAAGTTATGCAGATTTAAAATGGCACTACCAACCTGATTGCAAACAGAAATAATATCTTTAAGGACTTGTCAGACATGTGTACTGTATTATCATAAATGCGTTTCATTGCATGTTATTTTAGATTCTCCATTTTATCTTGACTGGAATCACCTGTTCGTAGTGTAAAGTCGCAATTAAGAATGCTGCGCTGTGACTGTAAAGATGACTTTACAGATTATGTAACAAATTCCATTGGTTGCATGAAACACATACAGGGACTCATTGTCACTGCACGATTCCAAAACATGCAAGAAAGTCAAAGCGAATGCAAACAGTATTAAGTAAGTAGTTTACCAAAGATAAATCAGCACTATTATGCTGCCAATGTAAGTTATCAGGCAAATATTGGTATTGAGATAAGATATAAGTATTTCCATAAAAAAGTGAAGAGATAAATATTGACAATACTTGCTTGAGATGAAATAAGTGGCATCTCAATGATGCAAGCTGAAAGCATGACTGAAGATTCTTCACATTGCAATATGAATAGTATTTTACAGTAAGCAATTGCACATACAATACTGGCTTTGTGATATAAACCAATACAAACTTTTGTATTGTTATTTTTTCAAACACCTCATGGACATGATCTAAATTTAAATAGGATTTTTCCATTTGCTTTCAGTATCAAATTGATTTGAAATTCGAAGAGCTATTTTTCCATATTCAGTGTGTTCCTGGGAAATGTACACTGATCATAAGATGTTCTCAGACTTGGTTACTCACTGTTTGTGTCACTTCTCTTGGATGTTTGGATTCACGAATTGCGTGATGAAGAATGTTAAATAATACTGTCATTGTGTAATCTCTTAAATGTTTAATAGTTCATTACCGCTTAGGCAGTCCACTGGGTGAGAATAGTGCAGTTAATTTAGTTCCACAGAAAGTATATCATACATGGACGTATGATGTGTCTTCTCAGTTATCGCTATTGCTACGAAATGATTGGTACACTTGTTTTTACCAATTTATACACTTTCGTCGTCCATTTAATATAACTACGCTTTAATTAGTCAAAGACCAAGACTTCAACAAAAGACAGGAGTGTAATGAATATGTTCTTTGTGGGCTACTGTAGGATGGATATGCAGAAGACTTACCATAACCCTAAGAAGACTGTTCATATCAACTTTCTTTTTATACTAAAGATATGGTACACTTGCTTGGAAAAAGTATTATGCATTCAAAGCAATTTATCTATTTGGTCAAACAGTTGGTATGAATTCGCCGTATACTATTACACGGAAGTCCTTTGGATAAATAAAGGAGACAATGTACATTGTTCAGTTTCATTTTTAGTTGCATCATCATGGTAACAGTACACTCACGGTGATACACTGAATTTCTGTCCGCAGATGATTGAAAATTGCCAAGTCTTTTTCGGTATTGCCAGATTCCGCTGAGGCTTGAGTGTGTGCAGAGCCACCTTTAATTGATACGATTCAAACACGAAGATACGTCCTCAGTCCGAGTTACATGAACACACAGTGACTAGACTGAAGAGGCTACCTAATTCAGGACATTCTGTAAAATTACTATGGAATATCTTGATTCTGTAATTAAAGATTGGGAGAAGCGACTTTATGTAATGTGGGAATAAATGTGGCATAAGAAAATGTGCTGCCTGTTTTATTATACTGTTTATAACGCTGTAATCTGTGAACGGCGCCAGACCTAGTTTCCGAGTAATGTGTCAATGATAGAAATTTTTTCACTGAAATAACTTTTCATTGATTTTAGACATGGACAATTTCTGAATATATTTTATATCACATTTCAAAAATTGAGCATTATTTTTTCTGTTTTCTTGAGATGTATGTGTATGCTGCATTTTGTGTGGCATATAGAAGTTAACATATCCTCCTTAAGAAAACTTGCATGGAGTGAATAAATTTTGATGTGATATATGAGAACAACAAAAACAACGGTGGAGCTATATTATAAATACAAATCTATTCCAAATACTTAGGTTCTAAAAGTGTTGATATGTATGTGTGTCTCTCTGTCTTCTATGAATGGATTGAAACGGATATTTTTATGAGAAAAACAACTATTTTAGTGAGAGAAAATAAATGAAAACTCTAATGTGTATTGAAATATTTTACATATCAAAAGTTTTAAACCGTCTATTTAATTTAAACTTTTCCCAAACAAAATAGCTTTCAGAAGCCTGAAGAATATCCAAATACCATTTAAAAGAAATAACAATGCTGAATTTAGCCCATGGGAGCAATTTAAATTCAAGAACAATAAGGTTGAGAATGCAATTAGGATGCTGATAAAGGGGCAATGAATCAATTGGCCTTTACAAGGAACTTAGTAAAGGTATTCAAATTGATTTTTGTGGGGTTTTCCTGATTCCGCATGTTTGCACTTGTTCCTAACTTTACAGAATTTGGGCTTTAGAAAACATCTTGAAACTTCTCTAAAAAACCTTTTTATTCATTTCGAGAAATTTGATGACCTAGCGTAAGTGGGTCACCATATTCCATTGTCTCCTAATACGACAGGACTAACTTAGGGAATGGCAGCGGATAAAGTAGGCAAAGTTTCGGTTTCTACCAATTGACATGAACATACGAGATAAGTTGTGCATATTTAATGGACTGGTGTTTAGGGGCAATGCGGAGAGAAAGAAAATAGATCTAAACAAGCATTTGTGTTGATGTGCAATACGAGAATGCTGAGTCAAAATGATTCCAAAACTCACTCACACCCTTCTTCCTTTACACATATATCAAAATGAAATTATTTTGAAGGGAAGATGCTATGCCACTTCTTCTGATATCTAGCATTGAACTATTGATAAATGAGATAATATTATTTACTTGGAATATCTTCTGAAAGAGTTTCGTGCTACACAGTCCTACATTTGTAAAGCTTGATTGAACTCATATCCCCTGGTCTATAGGTAGGGTATGTGGTAGGATCGAACTCTTTATACATGTAGATGGGCACAGATAAATAGGAATATGGAGAAGGATTTTAGTTACAAAGTGGATGGGTTTCGGGTCAATTATCTTTCATTGAATTTGTCCCGGGCCCTCCTTAAAGTGATGTAGCTTTTTCATAAATGGTTGTCATGGGCTAACTACAGTATGACACTTCGGGTTTTTCACAAAGATATTTAAGTGTCAATGTACAACTATTACCTACATGGAATATGCATCTGTTTGAACGGTCTGTCACCAAATGCGTCGTATCAAGGTCTCCGTCCTTCCGTGGACTGTCGATTTCTAGCTTAGAATGGAGAAAGCCCTGTCGCAAATCTTGATCCCTCAAACAAAAAGATTTCGTTAATATTTCATGAAAAGGATAGAAATATCTGGAATATTATCATGATGAGACCATTTTGCGATAACCACTGTTTGAGCGAAAAAGACTATCTTGGTTCGGATGGCCAGTTCAATTTAATGGAAAATGAAATTATTCCAGTGTTTAGCCACAGTAATTGTTTAGGCATCCTTTTAGCCATAGTCTCAGAGGGATTTTGTCGCACAACATGTTCGAAAGCTCCTTTTCGAACTCATCATCTGATGCATTATTGTGTGAATTTGTTTCATTACAAGTGAAATGTAGTCAGACATGCAGAAAGTACATTTGAATGTTGAATAAAATATTTATTTCCAAATTAGTTTCAATTTACAACAAATAAAAACTCGACTAACAGCTTTTATCTTGCTGTTAACTATTGAAATGATAATTTTAAAGAGACCGGTACCCCCACCCTGAAAACAAAATCAAGCATCGAGTTCCTTTTTCTGTTGATGTAATGACAAGACAGACCAGGGAATGTCAGCTGTAACAAAAGGGCAGGATAATCAAGGAAATGAACATTTCCCAAGTGAATGACCATTACAGTAAAGACTGTTTGAAAGGATAGCCTGTGAAGCGAAAATTTTTCTTTTACGAAAGGAATTCTCTGCAGCCTGGTGTATTAAAATGCATTGCATTTGGTCTGTCTCAAGAGAAAGATTCTCTCAAGCGAAAGAATTTCC
>JBCAUI010452949.1:0-13883 GCA_038406195.1 Haplosyllis anthogorgicola
GTTACACGGGTCCCGAATCCTCGAGAAAACCCTGCGTCACAATCTCTGCACTGCACATAGATTATACATACGCGACATATATCTATTTGCATTTTTCTGTCATGTCTTAACTTCTCTGTCGGGAGGTAGTCTATCCCATACCCAAGGGTATTCTTGAGCCAAGCTGTCGTCTTGGAGGCTAAAATAAAACAGACTTAAATTCTTTAAATAATCCCTGATGCAAGACGTTCATAGAAAGAAACCAGTGGTTTATAATCAAATTGTCTTTCCTCTAAAATGTGTGAACAATGTCAATTTGAAGCATTAATGCCTTACAGGTCATGTGGAAAACTTATAATGAAGGAGAGAAAATCTTTAACTTGATCAAAATTTGTAAATAGGCCAAAAACAGATGAAAACATAAAAAGTGACCACATTTTGAAAACATGGCGCCACATAAGAGAAATTCATGCAGGTTTTAGAACAACAGAGTTTCGCACTGGGCCTTTCTTCGTTCATTAACAGGATCTTGTGTGGTTTGACGTTCTCAAATTAGTAGGAATCTTCAAGAGCTGGGTTCAACACATTCAAGTATAACAACCGCCAGTGGCGTCTTTTAAATGACACAAAATTCAAATTTGATTCAATATTTGTTAAGGTATTTTTATTGGCATAAATTAATTCCTAAATTTTTGTTCACGCCATAAGATTAGGTTAAAACAGGTTAAGCTTTTGACTGCAAATGTGTGTAAAACTTGCCACTTGCAAAGTGGGGTCAGACCAGTCAACTAGTCTAGCTGGTACCAGTAGGTGTAATGTATGGCGTGTAATGTGAGATTGCGACGGTAACGCTAGGCGGCTGTAATCTGGTTAAGTAAAGTGGAATCTGTGATCAGGAATAAAGGTGTTGGAACCAGATATAAACCAGAGGCAGGCGGGTGGAAAACCCAATACACGAAAAACACTCCCTCGTTCCACGCTTACAAAACGGATTGTTTGAGTAAGGAATAAGCTTGTCAATAGGGAAAGACGTGGAGTAAAAATGTGGACAAAGGCAGAAATATATAAGAAAATACAGCAGATAAAGAAAATGTGTTAATTTAAAACAATTTTGTAACAGTAGAATTTCACGCTGAGGTATATCAACACACGAAACTTTCACTATTTCTTTCGAAAATTGGAACAAATAGGGACACGTTATTCTTTACTCTCAGAGAATTTCAAAACAGTGATTTGAATTGTTGCTCATCTTCTAACAGCAAAACGAAGAACGGCAGTCTGAGATTAAACAGTTATCTGTAAGTAAGTAACGGATACATCTTTTAATATAATTTGTAAGTTGGTGAGGTTGTATATGTCTGTCTGTCCATCTGTCTATCTGTCTGTCTGTCTATACTTCTGTCGGTTTTGATTCAATTATATACTGTTAGTGTTTATCATATTTACGCCATGTTGGAGTATCATGGTTATTAAGTTTTAGGTCACAGCAACAACAATGTTCAATATTTAACTGGCATCTGGTTATTGTCCAAATGAGCAGTAGACCTGCAGATTTGTAGACAGCAGACTTGTCAATTAAAATCTCAGCGTGGAACTTTATTGAAGAAACATTATAGAAATTTCATGATCTGTAACATTACACAAATTAGCATTTTAGTGTATTGATCTATATCTATTAAATGTAGCACAATTTGTAAGATTAAGCCAATGTACAACAATTTTTCCTTAAATGCTTAAATGCTTAAAAGCTTAAATGCCCGAATACGAAACATCCTTATCATGACGTGATTATTTTCCCATGGTTACAGATTGAGCATGAACCGATCTCCATAAAACCATCGACATGAGAGTCAATATTTCACAATGTACAGATTGGCATAAGACGTTCAGTCATGTCAGTTTTGACAATGCTGAAATTACATGGGAGTCGCAATATCTGTCATTGTGATGTTACAACAGCTCTATTGCTTAGTGTTCCTGTACCCTTACTGTTCATTGCTTGATGCTTTAATTTCCAATTCTGAGTCAAAGGCTTGTTAAGTCACTGTCCTCCAGCTGAGCTGTTAGCATTACAATACAACAAATTGTGTAAAGAAAATTCGTGATAAAAGAAACCCTTCTGGGTCAATTTTAGGGCTGTGATTGCTAAACAATTCTGTAGAAACGCACGTGCAGCTGGTGGTTCCCGTTCTTTGTCCATGTCTTTCTACATAACTACCCGTCTTACCAAACACAACTACTCCATGACCACTTCTTTGCTGCCCCCCTGCAAAAGACCTCCACCTTATGTAACCATTACACTGTACATTTGCCAAAAGTAAACCGTTGATGTAGTGGTAGCATGTACTGACAGTTTTTGAAAGGTCCCAGGTTTGACTCCTTGATTCACGAATTTTCAAGACATTTATTCTTGGCAACACTTATTTACCACTACTCTCTCCTGTTGATACCTGCTTTGTGGATTTGCATTTCTGTAAATGTATTCGATTTTATATTTTAATTGATTACTACTTGAGCATTTCAGGAAATAGATTTCATTTTTGCGTCAATCGAATTGTGTCAGACAAATCAGACAAATACTCCTATTGTTCTCAAAATAAAGCAATTCACGAAACTCCCATCAATTTGGAAATGTACAGAATATAGGAAGAAATAAAAGAATTTCACACTTCTTCATTCCCTATTCTTTTGTCCCGATTGGCATTCATTTCTAGTTTTACTTCTAATGGACCTACAAAACCGTGTTAGGAGACAAGAGACAGTGCCACTAAGTTCTGTTGTTCGCAATCTGTCCTCCTGATGACATAACATACATGACGGGTGGAGACCCGCCAGGCTCTGTGAGGCCTAAACATCGTCAAAGCCCCTCCAAACCAACGTACCGGCTGTTTGTCTTTTCTGTCGATGAATGTTCGATTGAAAAGATGTCTGTCTGTATTTGGGATGTTGTTCTGTGTCAGGGTACCGATTCAGAACAAACCTCGATACTATTTACATGATCTGTTGTTTAGTGGTTAGATGGGTGTAAATCAATAAGAGAATTCAAAGATTGTACCTTTCATTTAGATACAGTAGTTATGTCTAATTTGCGTCACAGAAAAGTATGGCATACATAAATAATCATATTTTCCGCTGTTGTTTCTTTTTATAACAAATTCATAAGAATGCAACATGTACACTGGCTCGTAAGGTGCTGCACCTGTCAATGTGAAAACTAATCTCCATGAGCTTTCTCATTATTTGTACATGACCTCTCTCAATTTCAAAACCTTCTAAGGGAACTCCCGTACGGTACCGTGTTAGCGTTCTGATACGATTTTTGGTGTACGGTTAAGTCATATTTTGTGCTGTATTGGAAACGTATTGTTCGTTTTGTACTCGATGTGTTTTTTACATGGAGTGGGCGGATTAATCTGTGCATTGATGCGCAATCCGGATTCCTTCGTCTCTAAGATTCGTCTAATCCAGATTAGATCCGATTCGTGGTTTGAGTAATGTTCGACGCTGTGCCTTTGATCTCACATCGATAGAACCTTCAAGCTGAATCATCAAAATCGACGTTAAGTTCTTCAGTCAAACGACTAATACAGCTGAGCTGCTCTTTTGTTTAATCTCAGTTAAATAATGAAATAAAGGCTGAATAAAAGGTTTTGGTTTTTGCAACCTAAACGTAGGGAGCTTAATGATTAGTTTGTGAGAATATGAGCATAGATCTTTACAATAATATGCAACGCTTGGCTGTTACCTCTGCGGCCCTAGCTCTGGTCTGAGCCCTGTGCTCACTGTGCCGGGGATTTTATGGCAACACCTGCGGGCAGTGTGAACAGAGGAGCCTTATTTGCATGGTCGGCTCTTCATACCAACATAATTCAACAAGTTTGCAGCATAGGACTCTATGGCAAAGTGGTAGCACATTTGATTATGCATCTGTCACCTTTACACGATAAGGTATTTTGTCAATTTTTCAAATGTTCAATAGCTGTCGCTGTAATACATCTGGGCTTGCAATAGATTGCGCCCAGTAACTGCTGCTGCAACTGGCTTGTATGCACATGCACCTGCAGCAACTGCACCCATTAACCTATCTGCCAATCACATGCAAGCTTACCCAAGTTGCTACAAACAACTGCAATTCAAATCAGTTTTAGATTGAGACTTCATCAAAGCAACATGTAAAATGTTTGCAAGAAATAAAGTACAATCTTTTCTCGGTTTAAAGTAAACCAATTGCTTTTTATTATTCATCCAGATCAAGCCAAATACAAGCTTAAGCACGAATACCGCAAGATAATACAGTCGCCACCTCCTAGCTTTATTTCTTAACTTAAAATTTGTATTGCCATGAGAATCTGATTAGTCTATCATGCGAAGCGTCGCTGCGTGATAGACATTTTACCCGGCCTACCCGGGTAATTCTCTCGTTTACTTGTTTTGATCAAAGCGGTTCACACGTAGATCAATGTGTGAAAACAAAGTGGATATTGGGGAGAGATGTGCGGAGTAATGTGATGGAGTTTGGCTCATTAGTCGCGGGTAATCTGGTCAAGTAAAGTGAAATGTCTGATCAAGAATAAACCCACCTCGACTGGAGACAAACCAGACACGGTCAGGATAATGAGGCTACATGGGTGATCCAAGGTGTCTTTTTATAAGGAGATAAAAAAATGTCAGCTCCTGAAATGGATTTCATTCTGCGTCAATGTAATTCCATGCTATGTCTTTGACTCAGACAAGCGCCTGTTGTTTTCAAAATGAAGAGCCTTAACCAGACATTCCATCCTTTTCACCAGTTATTTCTTTGGCTGCAGATGAGGAGGAAATGTAAGAAAAATAATAATGGCAAAGACCTTAACCTTGAAATGAGCTTGAACTAACTTTAGTTCACGTTTAGGAACCTGAGGTGGGATTTCAATTCATGGTTCTTTATTTTGGGAACAACAGGAGTTTTATTCCTGTGAAATCAATTTCAAGAGCTGAAATTAATGGGTATGACTTCATTTCTACAGTTCTTTTTTTTTTTCAAGGACACAAAGCAGGACGAAAAACGGTTAAATGTCGTTAAATGTCTGTTTACAGCTTCTAAAAGACGCAACACTGAGTTGTATATCAACAACAATCGGGGAAATGAATTTCTATTGTTTCCAGATCCTCTTTGTTTCCTGAAATGGATGTATTTCCTCTTGTAGAAAAAGGACCGGAACAGCATGATGCATGAATGTTCCAGAAATGACAATGTAACAATTTATCCCAAAGACTATATCTTCTGTGAGATCGTCAATCTCTCTTCACATCGTTTTTTTCCTTTAAGGCGAACAGCTCAGATTTAAAATTAGGACAAGATGTCTGATATTGTGATCAAGTATGACACATGAGATCAGCTTTTTCGCTGGAACCATGAATTATAAGGGAAATACAGATTTCAAATAACATTTTCAAAGACAAACAAATTGTCATCATGTTTTTCATCGTGTTTACCAGCTCCCGAAATTCCTTTCGGTTTGGAACAATAACACAACAAAAGCACATTATTAGATACTTTTGTTCTCTCCTTTATTCTGTACGTTTCCGGATTTACAGCAATTTTTGGAACCGGTTTGTTTTACTCTGTGTTGAGATAATGGACATCAATAGCGTTTGTAGGTTCTTAAAGGTGATTTAAAATTTAGGTCAAGGTCATTTCAAGGCAAAAACCGTGACCTTCATCATTCGGATTGTTGTTCTTCTTGAGTAAATATCCCGAGGATGAATTATTGATAGAAATTCATCTTGTACCTTTAAGGGACTGAATGACACAGCATGAAACTCTATTGTTTTCAAACTCAGCCGTTTGACGAAATTGGAAACTAGATAAAAAGAGATTTATTGTACAAGAGTCTTAGGGACTGTGCCTCCACAGGCTGTGGAGCCAGTAACGGAATTAGGAATCTGTGTTCGATACTAACCGTGTTTACTGTGATTAGCTTCTGAGAAGGTGCCGCACGATATCACCAGATTCTACGTCTTTACTCTCGGGGTGTCAGTCAAGTCATGATGGACAAACAATAGTAACTTTATTGACATCGTTTTATTAAAAAATTATATGTGTTGTGACTATTGATTACTGATTATTGATTACATTAAAATTCGAAAATAATAATTTGAATGGGAATCTAATTGATACTGAAGCACTGATATTCAAACAAAAAGTTTCTAGATCAATGCAATCAAATGCTAATTATAAATAATTTCGAAAGAATAGCAGCTCCTGAATTTTTTGTAATTATGAAACATTAAATAAGACATTTTAAGACATTATTGATAGGGGCTTAAATACAACTTAGAGGAAGGAAATACTCACGCACAAGAATGCAACTCATGAAATTCCTATCAATTTGGAAACGCGTGGAACAAAAGAAAAAAAGTTGTGCTTCTGATGTGCTATTGTTCCAAAACTGATAGAAATTTCAGGATTTGTCACGTTTTGCTTTTTTGCACCCATTGCAAATTCTTTTGTTCTTGAATGGTATATTTATCATCTCAATGATAAACAAAAGCTCATAGTGGAAATCTATTAGTGATTTCCCCGGATCACGCAATCGATAATCCGGGGGAATTATCCACCCGATAAATACCGGATAAACCGCACAAAGCCGTCTAAAACACGGCGGAAACTCCACGGGAAATTGCGCACTTTACGTATTGTCACTTCACTCAAGGGTCACTCAATGTCCGCCGGCAATTATCTACTTGATTATCTGAACAGTTTGTTTTTGGTTGTTCTCTGTGTGTATTTGTGTGTGTATCTCTTCTATCTCTCAGTGCCATTCTACACAATACATTTGTTTCCCTATCTAGAATGTCTTCAACAAAGAGAAAAAGACATTAAAAATAAACTAAATGTTCTTGTTTTATATTTCAATTGCCCCAGAATAGGGGATACAATAATACGAGAATTATTTTTGCATTAAAAACAAGATATGCAGGGATCACAATTAAATCTCTAACTTCAGTTTTAGTTTAGTTTATCTCTTGTAGCACAAAAAATGAATGTTAGCTCTTTGATACTGTCACATATCTGGAATATATTTATTTGTTAATTTGGTCAATTCCTTTCCTTCAGTACACTTTTTTTTTATAAAATCACTTTATGTGTCACATGTGAATAGGAATTGGTCTTTAATTCATCCCTTTCAGAGTGAGTATTACCCATTGTCCATAGACACACTATGCAAAATTCACACTATATTCAGACATAGTGAGAGTGAATTCGTTTCCTACATCTAACAATAAAGTTGGATCCTGAGTCTGATAACATTGCTGTTTCCCACGTCTGATAGCCATCAGTAACATTGCCTCTTCGTTTTTCTGTATGTCGAATGAGGGAACACCCATTAACAGCTTCAGGGGTACAATGCTTCTAACAAAAACTACAAATATTTGAGGTTTAACTTTGATGTGACATAATAACTAAAAGCTGGTTCCTCAGGAAGCTGATTGATCAAAGACCCAGGGAAAGAATAGTTCCGCATTTAAATACAGAAGGTTCCATTTCAAACATTTTACTCTGTGTTTCCATATTTAAAGATCCTCTTTGAAGTTGGACGCGTGTAGTTTGAGTTTTGTATACAAAAGAATGTTATGTAGAACTATTTCTCCCTTTGGAAAATATTTCTCGTTTGTACCTTTGAGTGGGACACGAAAAAGTGTACATTCTATCTGGTGTTGCAAAGAGTTTAAATCTGGCAATATTATTGGATAAAGAAAATAATCTTGGAGTGGTGAAGTCATACATACAAGCAGTTAGAGGCAAACAGACAAATAAAGACACAAACAGCAGTAACAATAGCGCACGAAAAGCACAGCATGAAATTCTTTCGTTCTCTCCTTCGTTCTCTCCTTTGTTCTCTTCTTTTCCAAAATGATACGTTTTCTGTGTGCTGTGTGCAGATCCGGAAAACAAAATTAAAAGTTTATGCGTTGAATTTTAGAACCTTATCGAAGGTTTTGTCCCGGCACAATGTACCCAATACAATAATTCTTCTTATATGGTCGTGAAGTATATTTTCCCGATCCGTGAATGTTATATTTTAAACATTTTTTTAGTTCTGTCTGTTAATGTAATGAAACATCATTTCTGAAGGCAAAATTATTTAGAGACACATATTAGAGACAATTCAGAATGATAAAAACACTGAGAGACAGAACGTGTCCTGCATAGCTCTATTATTTGTATTTCGTCAATATTGCCGACACCCTCGCCAGCAGACCCACCGTCCCTCCATCTCATAAAAAGCACTAATGAATCTCCGCAGAGAAAAAACGGATAAAAAACTGCTTCTAATTTGCATTAATTTGCTGGAATATTAGCTCCTTATTGCACATCAAGTGATTTAGACAACAAATCTCTGGGATTAATTACTATCATCGGTTCCTACCGGCAAAACACAAAATGAAGCCCTAAAATTTTGAGCATGTAATTTTATTTGTGAGAAAGGCGGGGAACGGGCCAAAACTTAGCCAAAACAGATAGTCTGTCCTTAAAATTACCATAACACAGATCATGAAATTACTATCAAAAGTTAAGCGTCCCACAACAATTGAATTGAATGAGCTCAGCATGAGATTTAAATGTTGCGAATGCTACAATCTAAAAGTGATTTCATGATCTGATACACAGCAGTTATAGTTAGGGAAATGTTCATTGAGTGTAATTGAGTAAACGTCGTGCTTTTGTTTACACGTAGCACAAATTTCTATTGTTCACAAAATGAAATACATTTCGGGAGTTTACAATCAAATATACCTCAAAATCTCGATGTTCCTTTCGTAGTTCAGAGATGTTCAAAACACAGCGCAATATTTCAACATTGTAATCTTAGAAGTTGGAGGTTGACATGGTATCCAACGGTTTGCAAATAAAAGTTAACCATCCATATCTCTGGACATATTTTCGAGTAATCCCGATGCCCACCATAACTCGTCTAATCTCGCGGGATTTAGCGATATTTAAGTGCACATGATGAACGGGGTATTTCACACCCGGATGACTCTACTCTAACTAGGATTTCCCTTCAAGGTAATTTATTTGCCGATAAAGCAGACTAGAATATATGAAGGATGCATCAAGCGTCATTTAGTATTGCATTAATGTCCTGTCATTGTAATTGATTTGACTCCTGAACCAGATGACGTATTCATACAGTGAGAAATGTTATTCATATTGAGAAAAATCAAAATTCAAGATGTGTTATTGTTCTCATCAATAACACAGCATGGACTGACCATATTCAACTTTCTGACATCTTTTTAAGCCAGAACCTACAAACTGCCCATGCTGTTCTGCACGCTTCCTGCTTATGTGTATTTTTTTAAATTCAACAATATAAAAGCTGTAGATTGACAACTTAAGTTGCATGATATTTAATGAGAGACATGTATTTATTCGTCAATATGTTTCAAAAAATGATTATATAAATATTCACATCGGTTGCGGCACTGTCGTTGCTTACACATATTGACGGGTGTGGGTAAAATCTACTGATTGTGCCGACGGATTGGATCCCAGACATTTTTTCTCCAACTTCTAGAATTTCTTTTAAAATTTAGGAACGTTCGGAAAAAACCCCAGACTCTGCGATTTATGTGCATCACATAATGAAATTGCTATTAAAAGTTAAGCCCCCGCAACAATTAAATTTCATGCTAAGCACATTCAATTCAATTGTTGCGGGGCGCTAAACTTTGACAGTAAATTTCATAATCTGAAAAGAACTGCATGGAATTCTGTTGTTTTAAAACTGATAGGATTTCAATTTTCTGATGATTAAGTGTAGGATACTGAGAACAGATAGTGTTTCATAATGAAATAGCTAAAACAATTGTTAGAGAGACACATAAAGTGTTAAATTTAAATTACACAGGTTCAGCCAAATATAATAGTTTGCTCTTTTGCAGCCCACAACCCAATCACACAACATCCACATCCAGATTCAAGATCTTTGTTTTGGGGGCCTGGCTCAAAGATATTATTTCATTGAGCAATATTCTCTCACAAAGTGAAAAAGGGCCATTCAGCACTGAATGTTAACATGTTTGCCTTTGCCTTTACTTCATAACAGTTGTCAAACAGAGCAATAAATGATAAGTAACAATCATGAAATGGCCAATCCATTAAGGTTCGCAACCGAATACTGTTGTAACCGAAAGATAATAACCGAATACTTGGTAATTATATTTGATCGTTGTAAAGTAAAGGTGTAAGATAAAAGAGAAAAAGATGTTTTCCCATTCCGTCACAAAGAATTTCAAAAATACTGTTTCAATGCGATAATCAAAATATGGAACAAAATAATCTATTCAGTTGAGCATCTTAAATTCAAACTCTTATTTCCTAGCTCCTGAAATTTATTTCACTTCTTGAAAATGGAGTTTTATGCTGTCCAGAAAACTCGAACAACAGCAGCTATTGTTACAAAAAGTTGGGTCAGATTGGGCAATAAAGAAAATTATATTACATAATTTCACTTCAATGACATTGCTTCGAAAACCCTTTCATGAACATGACGTACCATGGTTTTCCATGACTCAACTATTCGTTTTCTCCTGCCTGTATCTAACCAAATCGAGCTACGCTTTATCGAATTAATCTGATCGAGTAATCGCTAACCGTTTACGAGCCCTACAATCCATACAGATTACATGCATGAAAGCCGCACTGCAGGAATGTCCAGCAGAAGGGAAGGAAGCCTGCTGCACTGGTTTCATTACTAAATGACCATTTACACAGAAAGGGCCATTATTATCAATAAAGCTGTTCAATAAAAGTTTTCATTGGTAAATAACCCCATGTTAATTACATGTGACATGGCATGCTGATGTTAAGTGGCCCTTCTAGCAATGTTAAAATTATTATTACTTTGTAATGGATTTGCACAGGAAAAACGATAGCTTTTCATTGACGTGGATGACATTAAATTGCATCCGTTTTCGTACAATAAGGGGAAGAAATGTTATTCAATTTACAAACAATAGGAATTAATTTATTTTATGGAGATTCAACGCTTCCCCTTTAACCATAAATACTGTGCAATCAGTAGACGTATTTGGAAGAGCGTTGCCAAGCATGATATTTTGAGGGTTCCATTAAAGTAGAATTTGTGTGAATTTCTTACTGTATAAACATCCAGTTGGTATTCAGCAGTTCATCAAATAAATTATTGTAATATTGTTGTGGAAGACACAGGTTCAACATCGCACAAGCCTCTTCAATTTATGGGCAAAAGAAATTCACTGTGTGTGCAGTTGTTAGAGTGAAATTTCCAGTTTGAAACTATTGTTCACAAATTCTTTCAAATCCTGAAATCCTATTAATTTTGAAAGGTATGGAACAAAAGAGGAAACAAAATTCCACACTGTGCCTTTGATATGTTATTGTTCCAAAACTGATAGGAATTTCAGGATTCGACATTTCTCAGTTAGCAGTTGCTCCGCGTTTTTATTTGAAATACACAATACAGTGAAATTTGTAAAATTGTCTTTCTTTTATTGAATTTTATAAGCTAAATATATTTAACTTTTCACTAGAATTGAATAACACGTTTGA
The DNA here is from genome assembly GCA_038406195.1 of Haplosyllis anthogorgicola. Lineage (NCBI taxonomy): Eukaryota > Metazoa > Annelida > Polychaeta > Phyllodocida > Syllidae > Haplosyllis > Haplosyllis anthogorgicola. The sequence goes on from JBCAUI010452949.1 coordinate 11,561, forward strand.
TGAAGAACAGCTTACGTAATGCGTTCTAAACAAGTGCAAGATTGTTTTGAATTTTATTTTATTTTTGTTTTGTTTTGTTTTGCTTTGCTTTGCTTAAAACATCACAACGACTTCACTGGGAGTAGAATCTTTGAAGAGTAAATGTCGAGGTTCAGCAATAAACGCTCCTTTATTATCTCAGAATCTGATGGTACTCAGGGAGGAAATTATGGGGTTGTTTCAGCCAGATTTTGCGGTTTTGGTTTCACGCAGGGATTTAGACTCTAGAATAATTTTAGACTCTTCTTTGATTTTGAAATAAAATAGAGATAAACAAGCCATATAAATATACGAGTCGTCTCCAGAAATCAGTTGCAGGTCGTTTTATTTTTATTAATTTGGGAATGAGTGGGATACAGAGACAGCTTGAATGTTGTTCTAAAACTACTTTTCTAAATTTGATTCAATTTCCATTGCTACGAAAATTAATTGATTTCGTCCTTTGCGGGAAAAATATCGGTGTAATTTTTCTTTAAAAAGCACTGTTGATACAGTTGGACAACATCTGGAACAGAGTTCAGACTCTTTTTCAGGTAAGTTTTGGAGCAAAAGCGCTTCAAGAGTACAATATGGAACTCCTTTGCTCTCTCTTTTTGTTCTGTGCGTTCCCAGATTAAACGGAATTGTTCTGTATTCAAATCATAAAATTCCTATCAATTTGAAAAAGTACAGAACAAAAGAAAAAAACAAAGAAATTCCACGCTGTGCTTTTGATCTGCTATTGTTTCAAAACTAATAGGAATTTCATGACTTGATCCAAACAAGGTTTTGGAATACAATCAATGACCCTTGACGACGTGGTTATTTTCACACCGGCTGTTGACTAGACAATCCTTATCAGTCTAATAAATCCGTATCTATATGTAAACCCGTTAATTGTATCGCTTACCCTTTCAGTCCGTAAGTGTTTTTAACACCGATTATTATACTCATCTGGAGTGTAGGCTTTGACAAACAATTCGGTAAAACATTACTTCAAATCTCTTATTTCAACTCCATTTTCTGTTAGGTTTAATACAATTATAACGAAATTAAATGATTAGCATTTGAAAAACAAATTTTGGCATACTAGGGTACAAAGATTATGTTAGCGAGCGCGTTCTTATGGTTAAAACTGATGTGCTGAACTGCAATGCTGAAGTTTTGGACTTTTCGCGCTGCAGCACAATTGTAGCAGCACCTGACAGGCAATAAACGGGATGTACAGTAAATCTGCATTGGGAGAACTATCCATTTTTCATGAAAAAAGTGTATGGATGGCAGTAGGTTTTACTATACTTCATTTCCCACTTACGGTTTAAAAGTTTTTCGGTGCACGGAATTCGAATCAGAAAAGTTTAGCAATAGTGCATTAAAAACACAGCGTGAAATTCGTTCGTCCTTTGTTCTCTCCGTTTCCCAAATGATGCAATTTCTGTGTCATGCACTGCCATTTAGAAATCTTGTTCCGTAACTTATTTCTTGTATGTACACTAATGTGGTATCTATCTAAGTACATCAGTAGATAATTCAATTCCTCTCTGTCTAATCCAGTTACATACAGATCTAATCGATCATGTGTTAATAATGAGGTGAAGTCATCCGGAATAATTACGCACTCATAGACGTCTCACGGCTCTTAGCTACTGATCACTTCTGTCTTAATTCTATAAAGTAACAGTACAAAGCTTTTGACATACATATTTGCTGTTTTATCGGAGGAGTAAAAGTATTTTAATTGTATCAACAGTACACGGAATTCGTATCAGAAGCTTAATAATAGCGCATCAATCACACAGCATGAAATTCTTTTTTCCTCTTCTTTGGTCTCTTCGTTTCCAAAATGATACGATCTCTTTACTGATCATAAAATGTTGGAACACGAGCATAAGTCAAAAGTACGGCATGGAATTCTTTTGTTCTGCATGTTTACAAATAAATACTTTAAGTGATACCATAACTACGATTTCCATGGAGCGGTGGTCCGAGAAGTAGTTACTGAAGTCAAAATCAAAGAAACTTGATTCAAGAAAAAAACATAACTTTACAAAAGGCGGTTCGACACATGTTACTGTCCTATCAGTGTCCACTTGGCGCGCTGTACCGGTATTTGATAGTCTATAACGGATAGAGTAGCGGAAGCAGCTGTGAACGTCAATCAGTGATGCAGTTAATCTATACCATTGGCGGATCCAGGGTTTCCCGTACGGGGGGGGCGCCCGCCCCGTGGGGGGGGGTGCCAACCCAATTTTCACCTATTTTCGCCCAAAAATCGAGAAAAACTGCATGAAAATGAAGAAAATTT
>JBCAUI010453060.1:0-13882 GCA_038406195.1 Haplosyllis anthogorgicola
AAGTTTATTTTTCCCACAAAGTTACTTTTCAAAGAAGGGAGATGTTGTGTGCTGCCCTCTTAAGTGCCAGCATTCTTCAAAGTTGATGTCAAGCTGAATGGCTGCTTAATTTTGGATCTTAATAAATATCGGAATATTATTCATTATATATTAGTTGGAGTTCTTCTTAAGACATACTCATGGACATAACAACTCTGATGGAGCACTCTGTGCACTCCATTCCCCTAATAGCAACACAACCGGAGTGGATATGAACACTGGACAGATTTAGTGGTTGTTTTGTCATGTATGCCTCTATTTAGTTTTATTAGCCTTGTTTTGAGTTTTTGCTGATAATTTGATTACATATGCCTCACTCTGGTGTTATTAACTTTGTTTTGAGTTTATGCTGATAATTTGATTGTATTTGCCTCACTTTGGATTTATTAGCTTCGTTTTGAGTTTATGGTGATAATTTGATTGTAGTTGCCTCACTTTGGTTTTATTAGTCTCTTTTGGAGCTTTCATTAATAATTTGATTGTATTTGCCTCACTTTGGTTTTACTAGCCTTGTTTTTAGTTTTTGTTGATAATTTGATTGTATTTGCCTCACCATTGGCGGATCCAGGATTTCCCGTATGGGGGGCGCCAACCCAATTTTCACCTATTTTCACCCAAAAATTGAGAAAAACTGCATGAAAATGAAGAAAATTTTGGCTGTAGTGGGGAGCACACACCTCCTGTGGCCCCCTAGATCCGCCAATGCTCACTTTGGTTTAATTAGCCTGGTTTTTTATTTTACACTGATAATTTGATTGTATTTGCCTCACTTTGGTTTTATCAGCCTCATTTTGAGTTTATGCCCATGAATTAATCCCAATTTGGTTTTATTTGGTTTTGTTTTATTTGCAAAATACTCAAAATGAGGCTAATAAGACCAAAGTGAGGCAAGTGTTATCAAATTTTCAGCATAAATTCAAAATAAGGCTAATAAACCAAAGTGAGGCAAATACAATCAAATATCAGCATAAACTCAAATGAGGCTAATAAAACCAAAGTGAGGCAAATACAATCAAATAATCAGCATAAACTCAAAACGAGGCAAAAGGAACAAATTGAGACAAATGTGATCAAATTATCAGCAAAAACTCAAAACAAGGCTAATAAAACTAAACAGAGGCAGACATGACCAAACAACCACAAAATCCATCCAGTGTTTCCAGGCACTCCAGTTTTGGAGCAGACCATTCGATTTGACGTCCACTCCACTCCAACTGCAGTGTGCGAGCACTCTGACACTCCAAGAGTGTAAATTGAATCCGCCAAATGTAAACAGTGTAGCAGCCTTTTGTGCACAACGTTGTAAGTCAGGTGTCACGGACTATTCCTCCTTTTTACTGACTTCCGGAAACCCATTATTCAGCATTAGGAGTTCTCTTCACAAATTTAATTGGGTAGTTCACAAATATCAGTATTTCTGCGGAAACTATCAGGTAAGTGGACAATACCTGTTATTCGTTTGCTCAGTCTGCAACTTATAAACACATTAAGGTGAAGCCAAGAAGAAATAACGATATTTTTTCATATATTCCTGATATTCTAAAATGCTACTTCCTCATTTGTTTCTAAACTTTACTTTGTTACAGCGTGTCTTCATGAACTAAACGGTATGGCGGTTAAGGCTGTCACGCTGGTCTAGGAGCGTGTGCCCCTTACTGGACAATGGGGTTTTCTGGGCCGCTTAGCGCAATGAATTGCTGCACGCCCACTAATTATTGACCGTTTAGTTCATGAAGACGCGCTGTAGTTTATAGCAGTCGAATTGTCTATCTGGAAGTGTTTTCTAATGTTTTAGTTAACGAGTTGAAAAATCATACCTAAACTAAATCACAGTGCCCATTATCATGTAAAATATCAAGTATTTTCGAGAAACACTTTCACAGCCATCTGGATTCTTCTGGACTTATCTAGAGCAATATCTGGGACTTCACCCAAAAGTGCCTCTATTAATGTATTCGACTTCTTCTTTGGCTGTTTGTAAGCACATTTCAGGCTGACATGCTTAGGTATGATAGCCAGCCTATTTGGTAAATATATTTACACCATATTTCTTACCAATATCATGATTTTGTGGTACATTAAGCGTACATTTTACGAAAAATGGTTAAGCTAAGACCAGGGTCAAAAGGTAGGCTGTACGTTTCACGAGTTTCCAGTACGGATATTGACAAATACGGTTTTCTCTCAGTCTATTAATAATAGAGAGGTTAAGTTACCCGTTTTACGCATACGTGTACGTGTAGGATGAATTCGAAAATTACCAGATTCCACCTCAGCAGCGAACGTAACGCCACCAAGTAACTCGGCGGCGTTACATTCACTGTTGAGGTGGAATCTGGTGATTTTTTGACGTATTTGGTCAACTTTACATTATCGGTTAACACTTCACTATTTTAAACTTGCACAACGTTGTCGTAAAACGTGTAACTTAACCTCTCTAAAGATGCCATGGCTACCTATACTTGTAAACAGGTAAGCTCAAGAAATTTCTCTCGAGCTTTCCGTCTTTTCCCTGGCTTTTTTCTTTGATTATTATCAAAATAGTCTAACGTGAATTAGACCAAGTAATTAATTTTTTTATTAGCAGTAAGGAATATGCTATTACGTAAAATACACGTAGTCTATTTTGGAATATCAAAAATTGCTAAAGATGGATTTTAAACAGAAACTTTGTTTATTTTTCCATTATCAAAATTTATGTGACTGGAATGAGGCTATTTAAGCTTGTGTTCTGTTACAATGCAGAGTACTGAATATTTACGCAAAAATATTTTACTTTTCGTTTACAAAGAAAAGATTTTTATTCCGTTTTTCCCCCAACATGATTGTGCACATTGAAATGGCATATTTCCTTTTTTGTAATTTTGCTACACAGAAAATAAAACAAAAAAACACGAAAGACCATTGGTCCTCTTTTCTTTATTTTTAAATGTAACAAATACTGAGGTCTTTATTAAAACTACAAATACATGTAATTTGTTGCCCCCAATTACTTTTAGCCAAATGTTGTGAAAAGTGTTTTACATAAGACATGCTTTGTACAGTGCATTACTTATACTGCTATAGCCTCCCGTTTATTTTTGAAAAATCTTTTACTTCACAGATAATACTTAGATATTGAGTTGATATTGACGCAGCAGTAAACGACACTATTCACTCATTATTTGAACATCATCATGTACTTTGGCACAGTATATGAATTTATATCAAACCAAAGTTTCCGCTTTACAAATACTTTTCGTGCAACTAGAATTTTCTTCTTATTACATGCTTGCCAACAATGAAAGCAGTATGCCTTTCGAAATGAAATATCACCACGCAGAACAACGCTGCATATGATAAAAATTAAGTTTCTACTTGCATACATGTGCATAAATAGATAATAATAGTAATAGACAATACAAAAGGAAAAGGCACCGAGTTGTCTATTACAGAATGCAATTAGTTGTGTTTGAAGAAAGTACATCATCACAAAAGCATAAATTTGGTTCTACTAACCAGATGTGTGGAATTAGTAAGTCCACAAAGCCGCAACATTAAGAGAAGAATTACTGACATTAGTATAATTTTCCCATTTAGATCACTCTTAAAATTATTTACAATATTTCAACATTTTAATCAAAAGGATTGACTACATGTCATCAGTAATGCTCAATCTTGAAATGAGATGCAAGTGTGGGATGACTAAAAATTTCTACTGAAATATGAACTACTAAGAATAATGTTCGTCTTAAAACAAGACCATAAAATATGTAACTGAATATTGTCTTATGTCTTGATAATCTTTCACTCAAACTATCGTAATTCTAAAATGTGCACTAGATGCAATTCCTTTCTGTCACGCAACATACAATTTTGCATATTTTCAGAAGTATTTTCTCGACGGCACATAATGGTGGTTACATTTTCTCACAACATGATGTGTATTTATTTACATATTGCAGAAATTTGGCCATCATTTGTATGCTACCCATTCAAATTAAAGACCAAGGTGCTGCGGTATGTACTGCAATGTACATTCTAACCAATCCAAGTAAATTTGCAAACAATATATTCTAAGCGTTATCACACAACCCATGGATATGTTTAGTCATACAAGTCTGATCCTTTGCCTTAGCATAGTCCAAAGTACACTGAAAAATGTCAACCATGGCAGACCAGAAACCTGCCCTGAATGACTGATGCCATAATAAAGAATCTATTACAAGAGTTCAGCCTGTAAACTTCCTTCACTGATACACAGAACCAAAAAAGACTCAGTTTACAGTAAATACAACATCAACAAAGAAAATGTACATTTCCGATTTTATTTATAGCCATTTTTATAATTTATATAAAATTATCTTCAGGTTATTATGTTCATACTTTCATTCAAAAGAATAGTTAATCTGTACAACGATGCAATGCTTAACAAAATAAAATTGTGAAACATTAAAATACATGACAGCACTTTTGACCCACCATGACAACACAGAAAAAAACCCAAAAAAACTAAAATCTCACATTGGTCAGACGCATCTTAATAACATTTAAACTTGAAAATAAAAGTAAAAACTGACATTCATCTATTAAAATAACAACAAAGGTATCGGCTACATTATATTTAATCTACTAATGCTACTAACAGACATACGCATAGTGTGACTGAATACAGCAAGAAAATGTCACCAGCTTACATATACAACAATAACAATTTAAACCCTGTAGTTTCGTGTACCTCGGCCTATTCCAACAATTTTATAAACGGCATTTTACGAAGCACAATGTTCTCTTTCAACATAGAACAAAGTGAGCTGAAACTAATACAGTAAAGTTATCGTTTGCTTTCAATTGAGAACGAAAGATTGAAGCACCACATAGAAATGCACATTCTTTGGTCCACATATTGCAAAGTGGTACTATTAAAGCCATTCGAAATAAATATGAGATAAAATTATATAGAACCCAACAATACAGCACGATACTTATATATTGATAAATATATATATATGATAAAACTCCCCCAAAGTGTTCTTGTCATCTGTAACTACTACACAATATAGTGACCTACATAAATACACTCCTCCCCGGATATATCGATATCGCTTATTTCGATATCAAGCTTATATCGATAAAAAATCCTGCGCCAAATTTCTTCCATTGACCCCAATGTTAATTGCCCTGCTTATATTGATACTTTTCCCCACTTACATTGATATTTTTTTCAAATTTTACTTGTTGATGGAATATGATTGAGGGTTAACTCTAGTGTCTATGCCCACACTTACGTCTCATCTGGGTCAAACATAAATAGTTTAAAATTAAAATCAAAATATTTAAGTTGCCTAAAATTAAAAATAATGTAGATTTATTTCAAAAGAAAATTTTAATGGTACAGTACTTTATACAATACAATTACATATTATACAATACTTTTTCAATATTTATTTCAAGAAAATACATGAAGCCACTTCAAACAAGCCAATTTACAAAGAGCCACTTAATTCAATGGCTCATAGGACACATCAAATTTTTTACAAAGGGAAGATACACAAACATAATCCTTTGTAGTTTCAAATGAATATAACCTTTAAAGTGGCTTCTTGCAATTTAGCTTTAATGTGTCCTATTGAGCCATTGAATAAAGTGGCTACTTGTTTGAAGTGGCTTCATGTATTTTCTTGAAATAAATATTGTAAAAAGTGACCTACTGTACCATTAAAATTTTCCTTTCATTCTCTTCATTATTCCATCAACAAGTAAAATTTGAAAAATATGTTTATATTGATATTTTTCAATGTTTTCCTCGCTTATATCGATTCCGGTTATATCGATATCCCGCTTATATCGATACAAAAGTTTGCTCCCAAAAATATCGATATATCCGGAGAGCAGTGTAAACAAATGAGTGGCGATTGAAATACGAATGCAAATGAAATTAATCCTGGCTAAGAACTGTATCGTTTAACTACTTTGTGCACCAAACGATACATACGGATACAACGAAAACAGTTTTAGTAACCCATACTCACAAACATACACTTTACATAACTGACTTTGTACAACTGATTTCAGTCATTATTATGCCCAGGTCTGAGGCGTAAACCTTATTCACCTACATAAACTTACTACTTTTAATTGATAATATTTATCTAATCCTTCAAGTTCATTTCGCACATTAATTTTATACCTTCAATACATAACGTCCTTGTTTCTTTGTGCATTATCATAATATTACTAAACAGGCATATTAACTTTTCTGTTGAGTAACTTATCATGAACTGTACATATAAAAATATGCCACAAAAGATAACATGTAACATATAGCAGTGCACATTTGCAGGACTGTTGGACATCACATTTTCCACATTTTGTCTTCGAATATCTCACAAAATATCACAGTCTTACACTGTTCTCGGTCTTTGACGGCTCAAGACACCTTGGATTTGTCTTTTCCGAGCAACTTATGGAAAAGTTTCTTCTTTTTCTTCTTTTCCTTTGACTTGTCATCTGTTGATGTTATGGATGAGGTTTCTGCTGATTGGAAGAGAAACAAATTTTACACTTTAGGAATTTAAAGTACATGAAAACATTAAAACGATTTTTCATTAACTGATGCCACGGAAGCTTTGAATAAGGTGATTTGTTTTTTACTTTTCTCAACACATTTAAGCTGAATACAAATTGTACCTGTGGACTCGGGACTGGATTCTTCTTCTACTGTAGGAGAGTTGTTACCAGGATTCAGAAAGCGATGTGCACTGGTGGAACTGGATCCACTCACCAGATGCCTACTAAGCGCACTCTCTGAGCGAGATGTGTTGAGTGTGAGGGCGTTTGGACGTTGTCTGGTATTGTCACTGACAGATCTGCCAAAGGAACTAGTCCTTTCGCGATTATCTTCATTTTGAATCCTGTTTGCCGAGGCATCTGAGCTGTAAATGGAAATTATCTTTTGTCCAAGATTATCATTTACACATTATTACCAAGTAGTTCAGCTTAAAACTACCAACTGTTTTGAATGGTATATAAGAATATATTTGCCATTTGTAAAGGTACCAAAGCTAGTGCCAGCACAGATTTTAGTAATACATGTGCAGAGAAACCAAAGTGTCTTATCAGGGGGCATAATCAAGCATAGCACGCGTGGTGGGAAGCTTTCCCAAAATGAGGCGCATTGACAAAATGGCAACGCCTGTTGAAGGCAAGTTGAATTTTTGGATGTAATTTCAGGAAATTATCTATAGTTCATGATAAAATTGGTACTCCTTAGTATTACTATTCTCTAGCTTAAACCTCAGTTTATCTTGTTAACCATTAATTATTCCATTTTACCATGTATATATGTCAGAATAAGGAGAATGCTTGGTGACGCATTTCACACTACATAATGCATTTTGAAAGAGACAGCTTAGTCTGAGTAAAATGCTGATTCCATCTTCTTGAAATGTTGCCCACATGTGCTTCACAAAATTAGCTAGAGAATGAACAACGTTTTTAATCTTCAAATTAAGTGGGAAGGAAACCCAATCGAGGTGCGTTTAAATTATTGGCTGATGCAGGTCGAAAGCGTTGTTTTTTAAGTAACGCAGCTCGATGTAACGCAGCGCTTGATTATGGCCCCTACTTATGAAATGCCTTGTGAGAATGGATTTTAGTAATACCGAAAAACTGAAGTGTGATGAAACGTCTTTCAAAATGATAGAAACTTACACATGCTCTCCCAAGCCGAACTCAACACGAGGATGCGATCTGGACGCCTCCTCCGACTCTGATGAGACATCTGAACACTGCAAATTACCAAATAAGCAAGAGTCAATCAGGAGTGGATTACTTTGTCAAGTTTAAAACAATTTAAACATAAATAATCTGTGCATGTTGCTCTTCAACTAACAACACTAACGAATTGGCAAAATTATAAATTTTCCTGCCCAGATTAATAAATAAATGTTAAAATTCAGTTCCTGAAAATGTCGTCCTCAAATTCTTTGCCAGTTTCTGCCGAGTCAAATGGCCCTGAACGGGCAACTACAGTAAGGCAAGGAGTCATTTAAACGAATCTCTCGACTTTGCTACCTGGATTCAGAGGGCGTTTACTTACCTGTGAGTTTGTCATTGCCGACGGCATTGTCTGTACCCTACTCTGCATTGGCTGCATAGCTGCTGTCAGAGGATGTACACCTGAACCATTGATATGTCCTTTGGGAACACCCGATGGTGAGGCGAGTGAACTAGAACTGTACGCTTGAGTGAGTGACGTTGCGACTCGTTTTTCTGCCGGGTGACTTGGCATTCCGGGCATAACTGCAAGACACAAAGAAGATATTTTATCACGAACCAGTTCAATTACATTTCGATATTAATTTATCTTATAGATATGACTTCTATTTGTCAATGGTAAAGGAAATTACTTTGCAACTCCAGGAAAGTACTTTGCATCTCCAGGAAAGTGTGTACATTTTCTAAGTAACATTGCACATTTGAGCTGTGTATATTATCTGATTTTTTACTAAAATATAAGTTTACGAAATGTGACGATGCAAGTAAATGGAATGACCGAAATATAACGCAACTTAATGGATGTTACAGTTCGAGCCTAACAACAAGTTTCAAAGTCTACAGTAATACTAAACCAAATAAAAATTAAATGAAGTTATGCTGAAGAGGTGAGCCCATGTGCAAAAACATGTCTAAACTACTGGAAACAAATTAAACGTTAGCACCTATGTCAACCAAACAACAAAACATACATAAAACTAAACCCAAAATGTAGTTCTTAACACTCCCTTGTCCGTTAACACCTCGTAGTAATGTATCTCTTTATAACTTCTACCACAGGACACAGTAAAGTCTGTTTCAAGTGCTTATCCAATCAATGATCACCAGCCAAATATTCTACTGAAAAGTACCGTTAATTTTAACAATAAATTTGTTTGTTTGGTTTTTTTTTTTAAAATTTTATCGTCTGGATTGACGTGATTTAAAACACACTTTACTGCACACCTACCAAAAACTTAATTGATGGCTAACACATCGAGATTTAACTTTAAAACACGTGCAACATGACAAAAATTATTTAGTGTAATGAATGAAATAAAAAATATGAAAAATACAAATTAAATATGACAAAGGTCAGAAAAAACTTGACACGTACTACCAGACTGGCGTGGTCCTTTATAATTCATGTGGCCAGGAACTAGTGACATTGCTGTAATGCAAAATACACCACAACATATTAAGACAAGAGAAGAAAAGAATTAAAGATTCACGCGTGCTTTGTGAATGAAAAAGGATTATGATTATGTACATGTACAGTGTATGTGTACAATTATTATGATTCAAAAAAAAAAAAAAATTAAGTTGCAGTACAAAAATGTTTAAGAAAAGAAATATGGAATAATTACAGTAATGGCATGTAGAAAGGTACTGCAGAAAATGTTGACAAAATTTTAAATACAAAAGATAATGAAAAATGATTTCAACAAAGCTTAAATGAATCAATCTGCACATCCACACACTTTCCCTTCAAATTCGTACCTAAATTTACGGATTGACATGACAGGGGATTTCAACTGATTAAGAGCATGATGGGAGAGAGGGTTGCTGAATAACTTAAATGCAAGTTCGGGTAAATCTGGTCATCGAAATTATACGTGATATGTATTAGGCAAATTCTGGACTTTTAGAAAAACAAAAGAATCGTAAAATCTGTCCATTATTCTGCTCAGTCTTTCTTTTAGAAAGTGAATGATTTATTTTTAGAAGTTCAACTGCCCATAAAGCGAGCTTAAATGCCATGAATAATGCATCCTGCAGGTCATACAATGGCAGACTGAGTAAAATAAGGCAGTATGCTATGCATCGTGATTGCTAATACATGTTCCAGCACGACATTAGGATCGACCACAGTACCTGTCATGCCTTCCCTCATTCGTTGAAACAATCTTCTTTTCAACAAATGAAGTCGCACCAAAACCAACTACATTACTAGAATTTCTTATTAACAGATAAACATACTTGCCAAAATCTTACTTATGAAAGACACCCAGCTTATAACCAAATTAAATGCCAAAATCATGCACATAAACGCTATTTTTTAAAGTATAAATTTACGCATAACTAAGGGAGGTGGAGTGAAACACAAAAGGCGGAAACGAATAAGAAATTCTAGCACGATACAAATAAATAAACCCCACGGAGTAATGAAACACACACTTGAGGCAACAAGTCAACGGAAAGCGTGCTGCAACGAACTGTAAAGAGCAGAATGAGCTTAGCGCATTACAAAAGCATGATAAAGGCGGTTGACACTGTGATGACGCAGAAGCACCTTGTGTGTTGGTGAGACCGAGCCCCAGCATGGTAAGCTGCATGCCCGCGTTCATTAGATTTGGCCATACACGAGGTTCCATCCCCGCTGCAGATGTTAGGCTGTTCGCACCAACTCCTATTAGTGGCAAAGATATAGTATTCATGTGTTAACACCCACTTGTTAAGTGCGATCAGTTTGAATATGAAGTAAAGATCGTTGCAGTTGCATGAAACAGTCAGATTGTGGTTAGTTTTCACTAAGGCACATTTTTTGTTTTTATCCTGTAGTTAGTTTCACCTACGATTATAATTCAAAATGTCAGAAATGTAGATTTTTTATTTCAAACAACTGCTTGATTGATGGCCATGATTGATCTAAATGTAAATGTAGTGTAGAATGTATACTTTGCGAGTTTTCCTTGAGATTTGACTCAAATGGATTACACTGTATATCAAATTAGACGTTAAGCCTCAATAATGTCTGTGTTAGTATACATTGTACAAGTTTACACATTGCCTAGACCAAATGTGGCTGCAGCAGATGCTTAGTGAAGCGTTGTGTATCACATCTTTTGATTACAACACTAATTGATTACACCGACCTGAAAATTAAATGTCTGATTAGCTGAAAGCAACGTTATGTTTTATTGTAAAAATACCATTAGTTTTACATAACAGTAGAAGAATGCAAAATCTTCAAAAAAATATATATCTTATAGCAGTTATGTTTTTATTTACTTTGGACCATTCACATTTCCCAGAAAATATTGATAAAAGGAAATTAGATTCAAGTTCTTATAAAATAAAGTGCTTCAGACAAGGCGTTTTTGTACAATATTGATTAATGAACAACATATTTAAAGAGAGAGTAACTTTCTTCTACTCTAATGCACACAATATTACTGAAAGAATAAGACAAGCAGGCCAACATAAACACAGGTCAGTTCGGTGATGGGCACAGATGTACACAAGCTACGTAAAAGTTAACGGATGTAGAGTGATAAAATAGATAAAGTCGAGATATGATGTTAATGTGAGAAAAATACTTTTACTTCTAGCACACGCCATTCTTTGTACAATAAGGTTTGGACATGTGTGAGGTTCCATCCTCACTATAATGTGTCATGCATGATCATTTTGTACCACGCTGGTACTGTAACTTTTTCGGACAGTGCCACACAGAAGGGATTTTACAACATATCCAAATTCACAATATCCAGTTTTCTTTGTGTCACTTAATTGATACAGCAGGGTCTAATTTCTTTAAACTGTTGTACATGCACATTTATGGCTTATATATAATTTATTTTGACACTGAAATAAACATTGAACAAAAGATACTCCAAATGACAGTACTGCGTTTCGAGAACCTGTGCGTTTATCTTGGCCTACCTGGTACAGACACAGTATGCGGTAAAGGTGATTTTCTCCTTTTTTCCTTACGGTGAGGTGAGTATGCGAGACTTGGTGTCATATTACCCAGTTTTAATGCCTCTTCGGCTTGCTGCTGTGCATAAAATGCCACTAGGACGAAAATACATAGTATGAAAATTAATCAATGTATCTAAAACATATGAAAAAGGTTGTGTCACAAGCTGAAAAGCAAAACAGTTGTGAATTACAGATGATCGTCTGCACCATTCTTATGAAAACGACCTAGATTGCCCCTGAATTTTCTAACATGATTTGTTGTCGTTATTTCTCGATCCTTTGTGTGATTCAGGAAAGCAAACTTTGGATGGCTACCTCTAATGAAGAGATGAATCACCAGCACGTGTGAATGAGATTTTGGTCAGTTGTATGCTTATTGTGATACGGAAAATAAGAAGTAAGACTAGGTAGCTCGAGTCAAAAAGATGCTTTCCTGTAACGACATCGTCTAACATGTTTTTTCGAAGGAGTTACGCTTATTGTACCTGCTGCAGTCATATATCCCGGTGGTGAATCCTCGTCTGCATCATCTATTCCGAGTGGTACAGCACTACCTCGCCCATTCACTGCACTACTGTTTGTACCTAAAATTACAACAATTACCCCAAATTAAACGTTGCATACAGTGTTCTAATGTTCATTATTGCTACTTCTTTCATTCGTATTCACATTTTCTAACAATGATGTTACACGATGACTTAAATTGTGTAAATGCCAGCTTCGGATTCAGATTTACCGGAATATTGTTGTGGTCCACTGGCGAGTAGCTGTTCAAGGTACGCTTGACCAGGATTCATTATGATATTAAACCCGCAGATCTTTTCTATTTCTTGCCATCTGTGTGATCTCTCTTGTAAATCTACACGTATGTCTTCTAATGCTGCCCTGTAATAAATAAAGTTACATACATTTACTTCAATAGCAATTAGAGCTATACAATTTTATTTAAATTTAATTGCAACAATGCTAAAACACGTTATCCCGACTTGAACAATTTTTCAGTTGTTTAAGCTGTGTTAAACAAGTAATTACAAAAATATAAAAAGTTGCAAAAGAAAACCTTAGATTAGCTTACAATTATAGCTAGAAACCCACTATTGACACAGATTATACTACGTGTAGTTTGAACTTGAGTAAGGCTCTAAATCTGTCATAACAGTTTACAACGTATGGTGGGGTGAAGTTATAAGCAGTAAATTCTTCAAAGACGGAATCATACTTAGCACTCATAATCGCATGGTCTGTATCATCCATGGATGTGGTATGCGCCACCCTCAAGGATCCCAGGAATGCAGATTTCTTCTTGCGTATTTTTTCACACTGGAAACCAAAATTCCCTTACGTATTATCTTACATGAATAACCACGTATAGCGTTCTTACAAGTAGTTTGGGGAGGGAAAGCATTCCGTAGCTTACTTGGCAGATGAAATAGCTTTGTCCGTATTATCCATAGATGTTGTGTGAGCTGTGATCAGAGGACCCAAGAATCCACTTTTCTTCTTTTTCATTTTTTGACACTAGACAACAACAGGCGTGCGTTTTGAATAGAGGCCTGCATTCGACATTTAGATTTTTTCGGCAGTTAGTTTGTTACTTTTTATTAATGTTATGTGATGGTTTACGTTATTGTGTACAACAGTGTTTACGCTGGTTTCATAATTGGTATTTCCTTTGTCAAAAATAACTTAAGGATGAGTGGCCATTACTTGCACTTAGTGTATGTACAATTCTGCATTTTTTTTTCGACAATTCATATGGCCATGTATGGTCTAAACTGCCCGAGGTGTTTTTTCGTTGTACACACTATCACCATAAACTAGTTGTAAATACTGATATATTTGTCAGCATCATGCTTCATTACCATTTCTTTAGCTTCAAGTAGATGTCTCTCGACAGCCTCCTTTTTCGCGTCATAATGTCTGCTCTCTAGTTCATATGTGAGTTGTAACCATTGTTGCAGTTCTGCGAGAGGTGCATTTTGACGATCTTCCAACTCTTTTTCTGATTTACGTAATGCTCTTCGAACCTGTTGGTACATATCATGAACATAAGGCTTTTTTTATTTAATTGTTTGGATTACATTTCCCGCCGCACTTTGAAATCGGGATTTCAAAAAAAAAA
>JBCAUI010453171.1:0-13882 GCA_038406195.1 Haplosyllis anthogorgicola
CAGTTTTCTTTACATATTGAAACTATTGGAATAAACATTGCAAAGAAGTAACCATTTGTTTCTCTCATTGCGAAAACCTCTAACCCCATCGATTAAGAGCAAACCTCGACATTTACATACATCATTACACGCCATTGTCATCTCAAAAGTGACATCAACGAAAGATTCTATTTAAATGCCATTAACAATAAAAGAAGCAAAATTTAATAACTGTCATTCTTTAACAATTCTTTTGATTAATGGTTATTTTCGGAAATGTTTTTAAAATAGAAAAGAAGGATAAAATTACCTATTTAGGTTACAAAGTACAACATAAATAGCAACAAAACGGATATTTTTATTTTTAGTGGTGTCACGAAGAACTGTGCTAACTGTGCCATTGCTAAGGTTAGGAATAGAATTATTCTGTGATAATACTGTAAGAGGATAAAGTGCACAAGGTAGGCGTAACGGGAGTAGAAAACGGCAACATATTTTACTACCAAGTCAAAAATAACATCTTTTGTGTACACAATACAAGACATCATATTTAGATATGTAAAGGCATTTAACCGCTATTGTGTTAGACTAACTTGTACTGGAGATATTAACACATTTATTTTTATTTTATTATTTTCATCTGGATTTTACCCTACACAACATTGCATACAGCATTTCAGTCTTCCCAATGATTTCATTGGAAACAGGTAACTCTGATTTCCTTCTAAGGTTCCAGAGTCTATTGTTTTGTATGGAAAATACTTTTGACCCCATCAGTCTTAGAACCTCAGGTGGGATCAGGTGTGCTCCATGCAGCAATTGCATGTAATGAAATAAGATCTAAGGTCCGTATCTGCGCTCTGCAGCCATTTTGTCATGTATCTGATTTAAACTTTGTGCCAGAAGATCCCTTCACACAGATCAAAGCAGTTCTGTTTGTATCAGGTGTACAGAAAATTACATTAAATTTGGGCTGAGGCCAATTGTTCGCAGTTAAAATGTTTATTCTGCTTATTACACCAAATACATGTAAGAAAATCCATACAACTTATATTCAAACAGCATATTTTTAAAGTAACCCGTTCGTTCAAAAATCAGTTGCTGTTTGTCTTTGGCTTAAAAAACATTCGACTAACTACTCTCATTAACCACCAACTAGGATTTTTACAGAAAGATTGTTCTCCATTGTAAACACCTACTTACTGTCACCTGCGCGCATTTCTGTCCCTTACAGGGAATAATTTGTCCATGTCGACTTTACTGTGCCTCAGACAGAGATCGATGCCAATAAAAGTCTGGCGAAAGGGAAGAGGACACAGTGCAAATAATTTATATTCAAGACATAGACTGAGTGGGCCAGGTAAAGGTCTTTGGTTCTTTGCTCTTCGCCATTTTGACCCAGTGAATGTATTTAGATTCGGCTATTTTCTATTCATTACCACACACGGCCATGTTTCGGAAGTCACGTTACTAAAATTTAGGTCACTTCTGGACGGTGGATGATTCACTGATGCGATTTGAATGTAAGCTGGCCATAATATCCACAATTAGTCGCGAAATGGGTAATAAATAAGCTTTGCTCTTTATTTCTTAAAACTTTACCAGATAAAACTGTTTCAAAAGAAAAGTTACAAGGTGACTTCTGATAAAGATTTACTCGACTACAAAGCCTAGATTAAATAAGACTGTTACCACAAGGGAGTATCACATTTTTAACATCACGGGAGCTTAGTTCTCCCTCGCCTCCTTCTATATTTTGAGGCACCGTTACCAAATGAACCTTTGTTGTTAAGACAGATTACATGCCACTTGTAATTACATGCCAACGTGGTGACACTAAGCTCTTCTATTTAATGACAGTAAATCTCTCATCAAAATTTATAAGGAACGTTTTTTCTTGTTGGAAGGTACGGAAATAAGAGGTCTGATAAATAATAGCAATTTCAAACTGTAATCAACATAACAACGTAATTCTTTCTTCTAGCGTGCTCAGATATTAATTCTCTACCGTACTTTTAACTGTCGGGAGCAATCCATAGCTTTCAAATAACATCAGCACAATTTAATATGTCGAAAGCAGCAATTAATTTTGAACAACAATATTTAATATGTTGAAAGCAATTTAATTGATTTCGAACAATACTTATGATATGTTGAAAGCAATAATTCTGAACAAATCATCTAAGTAATCAACATTTATGATAGAATAAATGCAAGCGAAAGTAGCTATGAGACACAGATCAATCAGTATGATGAATCAATGGGTACATAACGATCAAGTGGAGTTCATCGAATGCTGCATGCTGTTAAATCATAATTAATAGTTTTTAAACTGGCTACTAGTTCACATGGAATGAAATGAATTAGATGTGAATAAATATTTTCGTAACACTGCTAGTGCGTTCGTAAAATTGTTTACATTTACGAAGGCGTTGTATCTCTTTCATACAATAGTAAATTCCAGATTGCCCAGGAGCAATATGGTAAGAAATGGAAACCTGATCTACCAATGCTTTGTGAACTCATTACAAAGCAATACAATCATTCTCACAAAAGGCCTTTGTTGTTGAATCAAGCATGCTCTGAGGGGGCAAGTAATTACATCAGGATGCACCGAGCTTGCAGTGTCTGTGAGGGCAATAAAGCCCTCCTCCTTCCTAATCTGATTACGTTGGAAATCCATGGTGAGTTTGGCTAACTCAAATAGACACATCTAATAAAAGAAATGGAATTACACAGATTTGATATGTTTTGCTATTGATACTTTTATGGTATGCTGTGGTTAGATTTAGCACATCGAATAGAGAACTGGGTGAGTGGATCTGATCATGAAGACAAGTCTTTTGAAGGAACATCCACAAATTAACTCTTGTCTACATTCCAGCTTCATTTCAATGTCACACTGCGCCCCACATGACGTACAAGATACCCTTAAAATGCAACATTGATTTGTATGGTAACAACATGAAGTATTTTAACATCGGCATCTTTATTTGCGCACCTCGACATGAATCAGCGCTTAAGAAATAATCCCACGAAATTTGAAGCAGTGTCGGCAACCACACTGCAAAAGCATAAGCCCGTTTAAGGATAAGCCCCTCCATGCATTGTTTTTTACTCAGTGCGAAATGTGCTTCCATAAAGGGTTTCCTTTTTCTACATTTTCAACGAATTGCCTTGTAATTTCAATCATCAAAGTCCATCAATACCAACAAGTAATAGTTGAGAAACACAATCGACAAAAAGATGTTCTCTGATATATAAACGTTAAAAGGGATGATTCGTAAAACTACACTGTTTCATAGTCTAGTTCCTAGAACTAAAGTTGGCAATGAATCTGAAAAGTCACTTATTTAGTATCTTTTATCTAGGAACTATTATTTATTTACACGTACAAATAACATGATTAACTCTATCAATACATAACATTGATGAAATGGACAAACCATGCATAAACAAACAAAACTATTTCATCTATCATATGTCTGTGGATTAGAGGACATATTGACCAAGTTTTGTGAACCCATAAATGAGTAGATTCTCCCACAGATACCTGTTAATATATGTTTAGTGCCGGAGCTTACAGCACCGACAAGCAATTCACCTGAGAAGAAATGAGTTTCAATCGGAAGAGACAAATCTGTAAACCTGTCGCTAATATAAATGTATAAATGGAACCCCTAATTTGAGATCATCACAAAAAATAAATAAATGGGTTAGCAAGGCCAATTGGCGACTGTAGCTAGGCTGTGCATTGTGTTGACTGCAGTGCGCATATGCTGCGCTATTTCCTAGTGCCTAGCTCCTAGATACTATGAAATAGTGCAAATAGCCTTATATAACCGACTTATTGCCATCAATTAAAGGATTAGAGTCAAGACTAATTTGCTAACCATAAAGGAGGAGGAAATTTGTCTGTGAAACTAGATCATGACGTAACTCCACTGCTAAAAAGAATAAAAGCATTGAATCTAAGGCATTTTGTAATATTGTCAATATGAGTCAATTTTATTATGATGAATATCCAAATATCATGTAAGGCCATGACATGACTCTTTGATGCTTCCCATACAAGTGGAAGTTTCAGTAATATCACTCTCCCATAAATCACCGATAGCTGTCAACTACCTACCGGTGTAACACCTGAGTCCTTTCTGAATTTATCTGTGTATCTGCAGCATCACCGGCTTTCTGTGCTCCAAATGGGATCAGATTATGAAACTCGTTAAGTTGTGGACGACACATTGAGAAAGTTGGCGGTGACCTTGTACGGAACTCCGCACAACCTGTTAAAAATTTATCTGAAGAACGTGTTATGGTTGTGTGCGCTTTTGGACGACCCACTCGATAGTCAACATTATATCTTGCTTAATCTAAGTGATTTCCTTTCGGTTTTCCGGACTTTGTCATAAAATAGCTTTTTGAATATATTGTAGCATTTAATTAGCTTTCCATTCTTTTTATGCATTACGTTATTTAAATATCACAATAGTAAGATAAAAAATGGCTGTGTTTAGCAAATTAACATTCTAATAAATATGCCCACAAGGTTTTTCCTTGGCCATTTTAAATGTCAGCCTGAGATCATTGTTACGTCAGAGCCTCGATTAAATTCCACGCAGATTTTGTTTTTATTCAGTGGTGGCTAAAACTAAAGGAAGAGTTGTACAACCGTTTCGCTGATTGATTGAAAATGTCAACACTCCCTAATAGGCTCAATAAGAACATTAAATGTAGGAATTCCTTCTGCGTCCCAAGCAGTAATGAACATTAATCATCCATTTTACAGGTAATCCTCTTACGTTCCAAGTCTGTTGCAAAACTGGGAATGGAAAATATCGGGAACCTGGAAAATAAGCCGTTCTTTCCTTCCAGGAATTAACACAGCACTCATGATGATCAAAGCAGGGATTTTCAAGTCTAAAAGTTATGCAATGTAAGAACAACGCATCTCTTGCGCTATCTATATTTAGCAATCACTGCGGCGTTTCCCTATCCCTTTCACATCAGACATATTTGAATTCATTCCGAGAATGAATATCTTTCCTCGTTGTTAAAATTTTGGAAAACAAATGAGAATATCGGAAGGAATGTGCTCATTATATGAAAAATTTAGTTGAAATGTGCTGTAACACGAATTATTGCACCAATATTTCCATCAATTGCGTTAATTACTATCATTAGTAAGCTAGGTTCGTATAATAATTGCGCATGAAGGCTAATTTATGAGTTGTAGTTACAGGTTGTCCGTAATATTGGTTGTTATCGTTTCGTTTTATTGCTGGTACATATAGTTTCTTTCCATAAAGGTACAAACATGAATATATCAGGTATAATTGATAGAGAACCATAAATAACACAAACTTTTGATTCTTGCACACGTACAGTAACCACTACTGTCCTCGTCACTTTGCTTTGATTGCCCACACAACCATTAATAGTACCCCCCTAATTCATGGCCCTACAAGCGCTGTCCATTTATGAAACATAAACTGACAGAATGCATCAAAGCAATATCGTTTCTTCATTATTTGCCCTACACACGACATATGTGAATATATTTTGTCAACAACTTCTACCTTTTTAGTCATTTGAGGACAAACACCATGCAGGCACAAACTGGAGAGCCTTGCTGACATACGAATGCATAATATCCATAAAAACACTTGAAATTGAATTTGCACAACATCTACAAGTAGGTTAAGTCCCATTGTGTTACGGGAATATATTTTCAGATGGATGACTTCAACAGGAGTCCTTATACAATAACATAAGAATACCTGGGAGTATGAACAGGACTTTGCAATTAGTCACTGTTGGAGATTGATTATCTCCTACTTTTAAGCTGGATAAATCCCCCTCCACGTTTGCTACCCATTAACTGTGACTTTTTACGAACACAAATCAAGATTCTTTATGAAGCTGTACGAAAGCAAGCCAAAAGTCATGATCAGTTTCAAAAGATATCATTAATTTTGTCCTTCTTTATTTCTGCACAGACAAGAGCATACATTTTTCTTTTTGCTACATGAAACCATAAACTAATGTTTCGAGCCGTCCTAAACATCTGCTCTCTCCTCAAGTGGATTGCGAATGGACGTTGAATGACATTCGACAAATTCGGCTCTCAAATTATATTAGGTTGGTGCAAATTTGGACATGTATATTCATTGTTCACGAGCGTTTTGCAAAAACCTGAAGTGAAATATTAGCAGAAGGTGTTTTCGAACTGAAGGTGGCGATTATGTGGAGAACAAACTATGTCGACTGTTCAACAGTACATGAATAACCTTCTGTTGTTGTGTCGCTTAATTTGCTGACAGTTGTGTCGCAGCCAAGCCAACATCTGATTCACGAAAGTTCTAACAAACTAATAGAAGAAGTATAAAGGACAATTCCGCGTATTAAAGACAGGAAGAAAATAATGGAAGGCCAAAGTACTGGGGCTTGAAATTGTACTAGGAATAACAATGAATCGAAACCAGTGTCCATTATTCAGGTAAAGATCTACCATTAGGATTGGTGTTAACATCAGTACGGTGCAGTACAGACAAAAAATGCACCAGTTTGAAAAATTAAAAACATCTGTTTAATCAAAAGTTTTGCAAAAAGAAACAAATTAAACGTTAACTGTGAACAGATCGGATCACTCAATTGATCAGTGTGCATAGACATGCGCAGGCACAGGCACAGAATGCATCAGTTATCCGGATAGTCGAGCACAATTCGAAGAAGCGGATGTAAATTCCAAATACCAAGTAAGATACAGCAGCAGATAAAGCTACCGACAATACTCTTTGAGGATAAATATATATCAGTGCTCATTTCCAAATATGAGTCACTCTAATTCAACAAACAGACAAGCATTAAACATCTTGTGTAAAATATTGTGTACATTGGAGGCGGAACAAACAATATTTATCATTTGATTTGACTATTGACAAACAGTGATTAATAAACTGCAAAGAAAACTGAGAGCAAACACTTTTCAGAGAAGCTGGCCTAAAAATCCGAGGAAGTAATTATTCATTAAGATTCCATCGGGATACACACCACTGTCTGTGAAAGCTAGTCATTCAACTTTACTACTTGGATAGCTGGGGTAACAGGATATAGTCGGTTAAGATATATCTTTAACTACTCGGAAAAATGTACTTTAAACTTGGAAACATCAAGAGGTACGTTTCTGTTACCATTGCTTTTCTAGAGATATATGACATAAAGTATAGTCTAACAAACTATCATGTATCTCTGTCAGGGTAAATCTGCATAGTGTCATGAGCAGAAATAACGTTTTGTCATTGCAATTTATTTTATCCACGCTGTCCTTTGTTGTGAAAGGCAAAGTGTGAGATTAAATTTTTCGACACAAAGACACATCAAACGTAAAGGTGACGCAACGCGTTGAAATGTGGTTGTGTTTTATGTTAATGTTTCATTTCATTTCTTTTTTATTGTTTCTCTTTTATTAGTTTACGCTGTAATTTGTTGTATATCTTTTACCATAGCGATAATATTGTATTAATGGCTCTGTTTACTGCTACTATTTATAACAGCAGAAGATTCCGTCCCTAAAGTGTCGTTATTCAGTCATATCTGTTCCAAATGTTTCACCAGAACATCTGGGCATCTCTGTGCATTGGAACATATTAAAAGAGCCAAGTCCCGTTTTCTTCATTTAGATGTCTACCATAAGATTTAAATACACAATGCTATTCTGATGCAGAGCTTATAATCAATCATAATAATTAACTCAGATTAATGGGCAATTTTAACCGCCATACCTTAGTCTATTTCTTTCAATTTTTCATCCAATATTAGAAATGTCTCTTTTGTATCATTTGCAATTATACTTTGGTTGCCGGGATATTTGAAACAAGCCCAAGGCAATCAGATTTTTTTCATACCAAATGTTGCAAGAGTGTCTGGAAGCTAAGCTATATTCATTTACTTTGTCTTTCCCGACTTATGTTCGGCTCAAATTTTCAATTTAATATTTAAACAATATGAAAATTATAGTCCATGGATATGAATTTGATGGCATGGCTGGGAAATTTTCATTTTATTAGCAAAGCATTACAAAAGATATTAGTTTTACGGATTTTGCATGTAACGTCAATAAATAAATGAGTTCTTCATTTTATATCAATGAATTTAAATGGAATGGTAAATTGTAAGTTTTATGGGCTTTAATCAAACTGCATAATTACTCATACGAAAAAGACACGTACATAGGAACAATTAAACGCAAATAAAGTGTACATTCAAAACATGCACACAAAACAAAAGATTTGTGGGTTATTGGTGCAGTAAGAATTCCTAAGTGTAGGAATAATAAAGGATATAACCTCATATCTTATTATTGGTACTCGTTTTCAGGTAGTCTACAGTTAATTTTGGTTCAGTTCTTCCGGATATTGAGGGGGTGTTATTCATCAAATATCTATAAATAAAACATTTGTAAGCTATATTTCCTTTACGTGGGACTCCTCGTCTGATGTTTGAAGCTGTCCCAAACATCTGCCCAGACAAGTGAGCTGTTGACTAAACTGAAAGGATTCAAAAATCCTGCACTCAATCTCGTAAAAAGCTTGAGAGTAAAGGAAGTTAAAGTTGTTTTCACACGTCGGCTATGTATTATTAATCTTTAGTTATTCATAAAACATTTCCTGTCCGACATTACTCCATGAAAACGTTTCTTTCATCATTTTATACCTGCTCGATGTATGAAGGTGAAACAGATTTCCACATAACATTTTTTACACTTGTTTGGAAAAATAATTCTAAGGCACCAGAGGATGAAGTACCTGCCAGTTTTACCACAATAGCGCAACAAAAGCACAGCATGGAATCAATCTGTTCTCTCTTTTGTTCTGTGCGCTTCCAAATTGATAGGAATTTCAGGAGTTCAATTGAATTTTTCATTATAAAGATATTTATTTACATAAAGCAATCTGGAAATCATCAAATTGAAAGCATTAGCCATTATTTCGCAGATGTTGTATACTTAAGTGAAAGGAACAGGCATCACACAGATTTGCCTTCTGATTTGAAAAGCACTAATTAATAATGAATTGCAAACAAATTTAAGATAAATCACATAAAGATATGACATGTGGTAATTGAGATAAAACAGATTGAGTTTACAGAAAATTTAATTTTACAGCGTTTCGTTTACAAGTTTTGTTTAGTTTAGATCACCAAACTTAATCAATTCAGAACAATTAAATCTGTCCTGTGTGATGAATACATTCGTGGCAAGCACTCTTTTGAAAACATAACATCCAGTGTACATAGCATTCAACTTTCGGCTTCTGAGAACAAACAATATAGTGCAGTGGTACTCAACTACATGAAAAACCGCCATTTCCAATGTCTGACACGGACCGTTGGTTATTTTGAGAAAACATTTAATTTCATTAATGTTATTTATTCCTTAAAAGCATAAAATCAACTACTGCCAAGTGGTTAAGGTGTTTTTGCAAATGAAAAAATATTCAACTTTGCCTAGATTGCTTTTAGAATATTGGGAAATGTAAAAACAAAAACCGAAGGCACTTTTAGGCTTTATTGTTCATTTTCACTTAATCCTCTTACATGGAAGGTATTGTTTGAATGTTTAGTGAAAGTGAAAAACCGGAGCCTGGAAACTAAGCTCTTTAACTCATTTGATGTGAGTTCTTGTCTGTCATATCTGTAGGCACTGAATTTAATGGCGTCGTAATGTTATTTAATATATTGTACAGAAGGGTTCGTTTCAAGTTGATGTTATCATACATACAAATTTATCACCGTTCGAGTATGTGGTCAGGTAATGTTTTCAGACATGTTTGTGTTTTTTAGTGTCTGCCTGTTTGTTCGGGCTATAGATAACATTTAAAAAGCTTAACATGGAAACTTAAATGTTGGTACGTAGGTACATCTTCGTGATAACTAGGTCAAGGTTCAGTATCAAAATTACTGGATTAAGTTCAAAGTAAGAGCCGTCGACAAAAAGGCATTCTTGTTGTAGAGATATTTTACGTATCCCAACACTTAAAAATTTTCTTTTGTATTTTGTAGGTAAGTGTGCAAGCAGACTGGAGGAATATCCTTGCGGCGTCCAGAATCACCACTGGTTTGAAAAGGTTTCCTTATTAAAACTAAACACAATGTCCCTTACATATCTCAAATGTAGTATTTTGTGTAGTCTAACGTTGAAAACGCGAGGGATAATTTTCACCACTGTCCTTTTTGTAATTTCTTCATAATCTCACACTATTATGAATAGAATAAAGTAAACACATATCAATTAGTGTCAATAAGGTGATTCAAGCCAAGTTTAGTATTGCCCCACATGGTCGTTTCCATACTCTGTCTCCATTTTATTTCATCTTTACATGTTACACAAATTCACTACATCCCACACGCCGGTTCTTGATTTGTAATAGAGTGGAACTAAATGGGTCTATCCACACTGCCTTCGTATACTAGATGACCATTAGTTGTATTTGCTAATGCATGCCTTTTGCGAGGCAATTGGTGCTGAAGTCAGCTTCAGTAAAGTGCGTCAGTCCATATCTCCTCAGACTCATTACCTTATCGATATGAATATGTTATAGTTATCTTTTGTTGTGTGCTTCATTAAAACGGTGTCAGTGTTTTAACTGCCACAGTCGCAGTCAGTATTTAAATACAGAATGGACCAACGCATTTACGTATCAAGAATAATATATATACGCAGTGAGACTGCCTAAACAACAGCCTCGTATTCTTTTATAGTGAATGACGCTGTGGGATATTACACATGACTTTCACAAGCAAGTTTTAGAGGCAAACTGATTTTTCTGAAATATAAATCTGAATGTTAAATAGATCTATGAAATTTATAACAAAAATCAACAGACGGAATTAAAATTTAAGTGTCAAGGAAAACGAAAGTATATTTAGTCGTTCACAAAGCGCAAAGGAAATAAAAGCTCGAATTACAACTACCACGTAACATCATTTAAACATAAAAGCTAATGATGAAATCTGAGGACGCTCCAGTGTAGTGCCTATTTTGTGTTTATTTATTCAAAAGAATCATTTTCCAGTTCAACAACTTGAGCACTTTAACAGAGCTTCGTAAACCTCTGTTTACATTGATCAGGGAAAAAAACAGCACTGCTTTGTTTCGTTATTGACTCCTGTTGAAAAGTGATAAATGAAGTGTGTACTGCTGAAAGATCAATCACATTCAAAGCATACTGCAGTGGAAGAGATTTTTCATTAAGTTTACATTTAGGATGCACCTTGCTTGAGCTGCAATCAGCGAAACCTCAGTCAATCTTAACATAGGTTAAAATCTCAGCCACCCACAGATTTTGTGGACTTACGCTTATCTCCAGCAAAGATTTCATAGCCAGTTTGGACGTTATCTATGTGGCAGTGCGTTACACAGAATGTACAGAACAGAACAAGTTACATCATGGGATTAAAACTTGGATACCTTAAAAGGTAGGTTTATGCTTCTTTGATGTCCCTCACTTGCGGTACACATGTTGACTTGAAGCTTCGTTATTGTATGGTATGGAAGGTTCTGGTTAAAGCCGAAACAAAACAAAAACTGAAAGCTAAAGTTATGCTAATAGCTGCGATTATATTTTATTACATCAATTGGGTTTTTATTATGCCTTACAACAGAAAGCAATCAATTGTACTCCAGTCATTTTAGACACATGCATTACATGTTGCTTTCCTTTAATAAATTGACTGAAGCACAACCTTCAATCACACTTTTTATTTCATTCTCAATCGATATTAAGCGTAAAAAATCATTGTTCGGAAAGCTTTTATAAGTTCTGGCCACTTTTTGTTGCGTGCTTGTCATAGGAATTTTCAAGGACACTGGCTCTCTTGAACGTTGTTAGCCAAGGTAACATTGCGAAATAAAACTATTTTCATTTCACCCAGGTATGCTGACTGTTCACATAATTTTAGTATTTTCTAGGGCTTTAACGTAATGAATAATTAATTGTATGATATCGTAACAACATGTCACTTCCCACCTGTCCACAATGTTAAGCCGATCGAAGCACTCACCAACCAGACGGTCTTACTGAGTGATTTTATGTGGCGAGTTAGACTATTCAAACAGGTTAAACTTATCCTCGGTAACCTGTGTCATTCAGTCTCCAGTTTTAGTTGTATGAGACCACGTTTATACTTTTTAAACATAATTTGGAAGAAAAATTAACTCTGTTAGACTGCATAGGACACAAACGTAACCTTTAAGTCACACGTCCATATGCCATGTCTCTTGAATGCACAAAAATGACAAAGCACATCTCATAGACAAACATGGGGAAGCATTCGCCGGAGGTTGCCTATGTATCCTTTTTGCCTAATGGGTCATTTCATCTTAGAGGTAGTTGACCTAGATGAAGGTAAAGGCATTATCCCATCACAGCTAAACCACCATAACTTCATTTCCATCCACGTCAAAAGCTCAAAGATTTGTTGCCTGCAGTAAAATGTCAATTTCCCACAAAAGAATTCCGCGTCCATAAGCTGCTTAAAAGGAGCTGGAAGCTAAAGGACATTAATCCGACTTTCTTTCGGAAACTTCGCGACTTTGTCCCGTTAAAAGTATTATCACCAACCTGATTGTGTTACGGTATGGGCGTATGATGCATTAGATGTTTTCTTTTACATTGATGGACCAAAAAAAACCAGCTTCTCGGTTTACGTGTGGCGTGTTCAACTTGTAAACTGATTTATTTTAAAGCAGTCCCCTGCCTGATTACCCTCATCATTAACTAGCCTTGGTAATTGCTTGAAGTACCCAATTGCATGGGATTCATTAAACATTAGAGATTAATCTGAGTACACAGTATGTCTGTTCATGTCGTTGTTAAGGCTTAAGGAAGTGGAAGCATGTTTTCTTTCATATTCACTCGCTTTGATGATGGTAATCTGATTAATGGACTTTTGTTTGAAAAGGAAAGTTGTATGAAAAGGAATTTGACTTTTGATCGTAGGCGTTTCTGTCTAAAGAGATATCCTGACATTAAAAATATTCTAGTACAATATCAAACATCAACATTTAGCGCCAGGGTGGACGGAATGGCTCAGATGGTTAGCGCGTTTGACTTAGTCACGCATCACTGAGCAGCTCACCACTATATCAAGAGTTCATATCCCAAGTGTCCAAATCTCACATGTGAGAGGAGCCCACACCAGATGTGACCTTTGGGATTACCACACACAAGCAAATAACAGTGCAGGTGAGAGATCCACCCTGGATTTAAAACCCACAGAGAAGGTAACAATAAGTCCAAAACAGGGGTAATCAGTGCCCCCACAAATGGACCCTGGTCCAACAAAAAATTAAAAAAAGATTTAGCGTAAGTTCAATCCGCCTGACGTTATAAAACATCCCCCAACACACTTTGTGGGCCCTTTACTGGACATGTTAAACAGTGTTCGTAAAAGGTAGTGAGCAACAACGGCTATTATGTGACAAATACATCGACTTAAAACAATTATGTGCAGAAGCCACACAAAATGTCCAACAGGCAGGACCATGAGGTTTGTTCAGTCAATTATATGTTTATCAGTCATTCATCATTTTTCTGAAAGCAATATGTTTAATGTCCGGTTATCACAAAAAATTTCAGGTACTCTAACATAGATTATGGATATTAATAAGGTAGCTGAAAGAATGTAAAATGCTGAGTTATAAAAAAGAAGTCCAGCTTAAATTAAAACTTGCAAAAAATTAATATATCTGAAGAGGGGTTTTGAAACGCAAGAGCAGAGTCAACGAATTCTTAATGAGTGGTTGGGCTAAAATTTAACTGTCGAAGGATGTGCTTACGTAGTGTATCTATGGATACCGGATTTTCACGTAAATAAGCCCCCCCCCCCTAATTAGAAGTCC
>JBCAUI010453282.1:0-27274 GCA_038406195.1 Haplosyllis anthogorgicola
ATGGAGTTACAGAATCAGTGTCGATATGTTGACATTTTTTTTTGTTATGTGACAAAATGGCTGTTTATAGTTGTTTTGGGGGGAAAATTTGAATTTGGCACCTTTTTAGTAGAAGTGGGTCATCCTGACCTAGTTTCAAAATAAGGGCACAATAAGTAGGTCATTGTTATGGGTCAAGGTCATGAGACTTCTGAGTCTTTACAGGCAAATTTTATGTTCATAGGCTATGACCTAATTTTTAAGTAGGTCATTGTGACCTGGTTATGAAATTAGGTCACAGGAAGTAGGTCATGGATGTGGGTCAAGATCATGATATCATAGCATAGTTGAAAGTTCGTGATAACTTTTACTGTACTCAGAATTTTCAAATTCTCAATGCCCTTGAAGTGATTTATTACTTTGTTGCCAAGATATCTAGTTGAGATTCAGTCTTATATGTTGTATGTGGGGCATAAACTGGAACACTCAATGTTTTTGTGCATGTGTCAGTGGTATGCTTGAGATGGACAGAGTACATATAGTTGATGATATTATTGTTTTGAAAACCATAAAATTATTTTTATAAATCAGCTACAGGCCAACGGCCTATCTTTCCAAATTAATTTTGTTAGCCTAATTAGGCTAATTTGCCTAATTCACCTAATTTTCTTGCCTAATTAGGTGAATTAGACGAATTTGCCTATTTTTTTGCCTAATTAGGCGAATTAGGCTAATTGACCTAATTCAACAAACAAAAATTAATTTGGAAAAACCTCGATTTATTGTAATTCTGTTACCTTATTTTAATGACACATGACAAGGCTGTATCACTGTTAATCATTTTCAAATTCAGAGCGCAAGGTTTTTTTGTCCACTGCAGCTTCCAAACTGGTATTCAATCAATAATATAAAGTTCTGGACCAACTTCATCTGTTACGCTTATTTTTCAGGATGTCGGAGGGCTTTCTGTGGTGACGGATATTTACACACAGGACAGGAAGATTGCGATGGAATAGAGTTCGGAGGACAATCCTGTCACACGTACAGGAGAGGGTGAGATTCCAGCTACTAAATTTATTTTAATTCAAAATCATGCTGAAACAACAACGCGTTATTAGAGGCAGTCCTCTGTCTAACTAGACAGATTGAAATGTACCAATTCCAGTAATCATATCTGGATTCAGTACATACAACGGTGTAATAATATTAATGGTTTTACTGAAAACAGTTCAATCCACATGCATTGGATACACTATCATTACTAAAATTAGTACATTTCTATCCTTACTCAGTACTTTATTTGGGTTGTGGAAATTAAACGTTGTTTTGGAATATGCATCATTGATTCTCTCGATCATATTTTGATCATTGGCTAATCGAATCCTCGATGCCCTGTAACGGTAATGATTGTTATTGTTACGTCTGTTTCTTTACAGAATGATTGGAAAACTGCATTGCACTCCGCATTGTACAATACTATTCAATAAATGTAAATATCCACGAAGATAGTATTATGGATCACATCAGTTCATTTAAATACATCGCGCGGACATTGCCATATTGTTTGCAATTAGATGGAGAAAGAAGTTACAAGTCACAGAAAACTGTCTCATAAAACTGCCAAACATACGCAAATAAACTGACATGATAGTATTACACAAAGCCAGGCGCTTATTCGCACAATTAGACAAGACCAGTGATGGTAAATATTTACCGCCACTGACAAGACTTTGAAGGATTGACAACCTTGCATGCACAGCCTAATAGGAGTGTAGCCGAAAAGAAAGACAGTTGGGTTTGTCTTTTCCGTCAGCACTTTTATTTAAATTCTTGATTATGGTGGACAAAGTGAAAGGATTTCACAAAAGTATTTCTTATAGACTTTAAAAATCACGAAATATGTCGAAATATGGATTTACGACTAATATTGACAATATTTAAAAACAACGTTATTGTAACTGATAAATATACACGCATCTAGTCTACTATTGTTTCAAGCATCAACAACTTCATTTTGTTATATCATCTGTATGTTACTCACTCATTATCTTTCGTAATTTTACATTCAGAATTCATGTTGACGTAGACGTTATTTGTACATAATGTAGGATGAGGGAATAAATGTTAAATGCAATATGGCTAACCAGATGGAACATGGCAAAACGGATCATTATTTGCCTTCATTACACAGAAATCGTATCAATTGTGTACATAAGGGCACATAAGGGAGATCCCATTCGGTACCATGTTAAAATTCTCATACGATTTTTGTGTACTGAAGATTGATCGAAGTGGTTTGAAATACCTAACGTTGACAAATAAAAAGAGGAAGACATTTAGAGAAAGGAAACTTTTATTTGTTAGATTCAGCAGTATCGACATTAGTACGCAACCATTATTTATATTGTAAATTTGTAAATTGCTATAAATTATTAAAATTTTCCAAGATGTAAATATGTAAATAAATACATTTTAAATTAAGTTAGAATTTTTTTCTATTTTTCTTCCAAAAAGTGCATTGTGAGGGAGACTCTGTTAGTTGATTCATTTAATTTATTGTAAGTTACAGTCGAGAACATCGAATTAACCTAAAGTGAAGGTCACGTCTCATACACATAATATTACTAATAGATAATAAATCAAATAGCAATAATACACGAATTATTTTTTTTTTTTGGTATTGAATAATTTCTTAATTTTTTCATTACATTCTGGTCAAAATTATACACTTAAATAAAGATATTCTGCATTACCTTTCGAATAACAATTTCGTCGATATAATCAAGACTAGACTTAAATTGTCAGCTGACATAACACACCAAATGATATCACAGATACTTTGATATTTACAATTGAAAATTGACACATTGAAAATATGCACAAATATAAAGAATTTTGAACTTTTGTGTACAATGATAATATATCTGGGTAGTAGCACTTCTTATTCAAATGCATATTTACAAACAACATTATCGGAGATCAGAAGTAGAAAGAGCCTTAAAAAAGGTTCAAAAAATTTTTTTGTACAAAGACATATACAATTTCGATGGCTTATTAAGTGATATTTGCAAGAAAGCTTAATTGATACTTTAGTTATCTTCCCACAATTACAAAATATACATTAATTTATCCAATTAGTCGTTATAAGTTTCCTTTTTACTGATAAACAAGTCTCACTTTGATACCATTCACCAATCCATTTCTGAATAAAGTATTTCTCACAGCCAGTAGATATTACTCGTATCGTATTTTGACCACACTTCTGGCCAATCTGAAATATATAGTATTAGATATATAACGTTATAAAGGTTCATTTTAAGGTATAGAGGTTCATACTATTTGCGTGTATAATTAAAGTTAGTTAAAATATATATATTACAAGTTGCTCTCAAAGTAAACAGTGACTTGGACATAACAATTGTAAAAAAAAATATAAGCTAGCCAACTATTACCTAAGCTACGATGATTTTCTTTGGCTTCTTCCTCTTCTTCTTCTCGCCAGTGTTGGACATGAGTCCTCGGATGTACATGATGTCACTGATGGACAGCTTGGTGTAGTCTATTTCAGGCTCTGCTGCTTCTGCTCCAGCCACTGGAGGTGGAGACACCACCTAGGGTTAAAATTTTGGATAAACATTTTGTGAAACTCTTTCAATACCAGAATTAACATTTTGTGAAAATCCTAATGGACCAGTCTGCAGATGGATGTTGTGTTGTCTGTCCCTTTATTTGCCTCAGATCTCTAGCATCGATTCCCAGTGAGAACTAATTTTATAATTTCTGGAACAAAAGAAATTCATGTTGTACATTTGTTCGCGTGAAATGCATGTGGTTTTTATTGCACACAAACCCATGCTTGATATACTTGCTAATAGAGGTTTTTCCAATTTGGTTTTAATGCTCGGAATTAGGCTAATGAGCCTAATTAGGCTCATTAGCCTAATTCAACAGACTTTGTAATTGCTGAAATGCACTGTTGTTTAATTACAATTAAAATTCTGGCATCAATTTCAGTATCATTTTTATAGTTAGGAACATACTGTTTTCAGTCTTCCCCATATATTTGCCATTTTGGTTACAAATCCAGAAAACAAAATTAGCCTAATTAGCCATAAAACCAATTTGGAAAAACCTAGATTATTTAATATTATAACGCTAAAGAACGAAACCGTAAGACCATTGTCACATGTGGGTGGATGGATATTTACACGATTGAAAAGGTGCATAAATAAAAGGATTGAATATGGACAACCAACTTACAATTAGTGCGTGATAAATACCTTGGATTTATTAAATCAAATAGACTATGTTAACAGTGTGTGAGCAAAGAACTCATCATACGAACAATCCATACCAACACCCGTATCCAGGAAAAACTTTGATTGGAAGTAACGTTGATTTGTTACTCTTGAAGACATCAATTATGAGAACAAATTAAACGGGCTACGAAAACAAATACACAAGTGTTTAGAAAGTATGAAGGTGAGAATAAGAATTAATTTGAAGCTGAAGATTTCTAATTGGTGTTGCACTCCACGTGGGATGTGTTGGGGGGTCACATGCTGGTCACATGACGAATCTGTAGCTGATTGGTGAGTATACATACCGGTTCCTGTTGAAGGTAAATGGCAAAAAAAGCTCTTTTGTAACTCAAATTACCCACAAACTTTGACAGTCAAGCAAAGAGGGATAAATTAATTTTGGGATTAAATTAGACAATGTAAATATGTATATTAAACATTTGAAATAAGCACAAAATGTAAAATGACGTTTGAACTGAGGGTCTATTTAAACATTTATGTCATGATAAAGGTGGGTCCAAATCAAATGCAGTACAAATCTATTAAAATATTACAGGTTTTATCATTTATTTTGTCCGCCTAATTGGGAAAATTTGCATGATTAAGCAGACGAATGAACACTATTATTTTAGACTTGAGATTAGTCCGTTTTAGCCATTGCTATTTGCAATGTCACTAATGATAGTGTAAAATCGGCTGACCCAAGTAAGAACAGAATTTAAATTAACAAAAGCAACTTTGTCGTTTGGTATAAACATGCACATCAGAGTGAAACTATAAAATTGCGCGTGTGCTCTGTCTTCTACATTTTAGTATTTTATTTTGAAATTATTTTATAACACTAAAATATCTCCCATCAAAAGGCGGACACAGTGTAAGACAACTAACACATACTAAACATGAATATTTACAAATCAGACTACTGGAAACTCAAAACTAATACGTATGTACAATTTAAAAGTTGACATTCCATGGAATAAAGAACTACAAGATTATGGACCTACCTTGTATTGTTCGGACCTTCTAGGAGGTTTAGGAGACTGCATCGGAGGTGGGGGAATCGCGGGAATCGGCTCCAACTCCTGCATCCGTGGGCTGCGGGATGACCTGGTTTAAACGGAAGACATTTCATTTATATTTTTGACTTTCTCAAAATAAATGTGCGCATACTTCCAGTACATAAAAACATACGTTAACATTGTTAAATCATGTTTCCGAAACCATACCGTGTAACAAGTCTCTTTTAGATAAATCGATTAAATAATAGCAGTATCGTAGCTTTAAAGAACCGTTTCTAATCTCATGTGAACCAAAAATGGTGCTTGTGTTTGGTTAACGTTACTGATAAAGGAAGTGATAAGTTCGCTTTTAGAAAAATATAATTTTAAAAACTTAATAAATTTTACTTTGTAGGGGATTAAAAAGTGACTACGAGGATAATCTTTCCCATGAGGAAAGACTGATGGACATGTAACTGAGGATACCTATAATAAGTTATGGTAGAAATAGTTGGTTGACTTTTTACGGTTGAATTGAATTATGATTTAGTGACATCAAGGTGCATGCTTCGTTACATTAGCCTTTCTTCTTTACGAACCTTTTCTCATTGTATGTGAATTAAATTAAGTGGGTTTGGTGTCTGTAAGCAAAATGTGATCTTCGTCGTTTGCGTTCATTTGTGTTTACTTATGAAGGAAACGTAATAAAAAACGTGTTTCTTGTTTATGTAATACTTCTAGATTGGGAAGAAAAAAATATGTGGGTTGATGCTTGGTGTCACGCTTTATGACTTGCTGTTGGTAGAATTGTAACTTGAACGGTGATATAAAATAATATGGGGAATAAAATACGTATAAATTTAGTCCTAATAAAGTAGGGTTATTAAGTATTCTGAGATGGACCTTTGGCTAGAATACTAACCAGTGCCTGAAAGTAATATTAAATCATTTAAAATTAACCAAGCAAATTAAAGAATCAGAAAATGGATATGCCAGCACTTGCGCAAAACGATGGTTTGCCCTTGAAGTTTGTCATTGTTGCTTTCGAAATTAATCATGAGCTACCGAGAATGAAACTGTTATCAATTTTGGAACAATAGACCTCCACACAGAGCTTTATTCTTTAATTCCCAAAGTAATCCCAGAGTAAATAGCAATTACAAAAACCCTCATGGTATACAATTATCTAACAAGAATGCTTTTCATGTGAAGGACCACTGGCTCGCTTCACAAAATGCGATAAAAATCAAAACATACAAAAATACAAATTTGATCTTGAAATGACCTTAACCTATATCTTGACCTTTGACCTTGACCTTGATCAACAGCTACTTTAATAGGCTGCACAAGTTTTAGCACTGACCTTGGTCGAACTTGCGGTTCAGGAGTCATTCCCTCTCTTCGTCGTCTCTCCTTCGCCTCACTGTACGCATTGTCCAACAGTTCACTTCGGCGGGAAGCAGCTCGGCTCTGGGGTCGCGGCTTCACTTCCTCTTCCTCATCAGGCTAGCAAAAGGTTTATTGTGCAGCATCAATGGCGATAAGAATTGTTAATGTAAGTACGCCCATGACAGAAAGTTTTAAGTTGTAATCCCGAAAGGTTGATTATTTGCTGAATATTGTACGATCATCATGGGAAGAACGATAAAAGCTAAGGCTGTGCTTTTCACAGCAAGAAATTCCCATTAAATCTTGACCTTTGCTGTAAACTTTAGTTACTATTTCCTGTGCTGACTTGTATCTTCTAACGCTTTGAGGACCTGATTTTCACAACTGCATGTAGAAATGCATGAATATTTCGTATCAAAATGTTAAATTTATGTTAATTATTATCAATCCATTTTTTTCACTTGCCAATAATTGTATGTCACTATTAATATTAAAACTAACTATGTGACTCTTTTCTAGAAACTTTATTGTTACACACAATACAGGGACGAACAATGTAAAGCAAAATGTATACGCCGGAAAAAATTACTGTAGCATATTTAAATCAAATAATAATACAACATGGTCCTACAGACTGCCACACAAAATGAAAGTCAACTTGATAGAATGTCTTTCATATTTGAACTAAAGGCACGTTATGTAAATAACCGTAGACTTGTATGTATTTCCCTCGTCTTTTCATGAAGTTGTGTAAAAATCTCAGTTTATTTTATCATTACAGTCTATCATCCTTATCTTCACATTCTCAGCCTTTCACATTTGTCCACATTTTGTCTTTCTCTCTCTTCATTCAAATTTTTCGTGCTTTTGAATAAAAAGGAAAGAAAGCTCTCTTTACAAAGTATTCAAAGAGCAAGTAATGTGAAGTTCTCAATCTAACGGGAGTCTGTGTGTACTGTCAATGGCCTCGTCTGTTCAGATTTCCAGATAAATTTATTGGCAAACAACTTTGGCAAGAAACTAGCTTTGTTGTGAAGCAGTGGCTCTTATCGTGCCCCTACACATGTTTCAAAGATACCCTAGTACATGTATTTCTGTCTGTTTTTAGTATTCTACATTTTCTTCAAGCCAGTGCGGTAAGTAATGCAAAATACGCCTATTGTTGAGAATTGATTCAATCCTCCATTCACCTTTCAATCTGGACACTGATAAATATATTAAAAATAGTTTAATCATAAATACCCTGAATTGCTTCACTGGAGTTTGTACTGGTCTCTCCTTCTCCTCGGGACTTCTGGTCTTTGATGCTCTGCTGTTCACTCGGTAATATGGTGGAGGTGGAGTGTAACCTTCTTCAACCTTCACGTCCCTGAAAAAGTATGTATTTGTTGTTATTGATGAATACAAGAACTTTGATCAAAATCGGGTCTGACTCTGAGCGTCGTAAGATATAACATTTTCAGTTTCCAATGTAAAGAATGAACCTTCAACTAAAAGTACAGATTGAACATGTCTGTGGGGGTTGGGGAGTTGGTGTAATCCCTGGAAAACGCATTACAGTTGTATGTGATCGGTTTTAATCAAAAAACCATAGTCTACGTTAAAATTTTCTACGGGAAAAAAATTAAGCTTTTAGGATAACTGGCGTTGTCTGTTTCAAACCAGCAAATTGACATTTAGTATTTTAGTACAAATGCAGTCATCAGTTTAATGTAATCACTCAAATTTACCGCACTGAATTTTCAGGTATTGGTGACTTCCTGTTTTTGAAACGATATATTGTTAATTAATGGGTCAAATTCTAATATACCTTCTAGTTATCATGAAAGAATATCTGTGACTTAAGAAAAAAAAACCGCTGCGGATTATACGTTATAAAAAAATAACACTGCGTTCTTTAATGGTTGATTATAATATTCTCTATTAATTCTAGTAAAAATGTGCTGTGCTTTGCTTGAGTAAAAATTTCTTGAATATGAAAACGAGCAATTCTTGCCATCTACTATTGAAGTGAATATTACAACAATATACCACATACGTATATGACGGAGCCCTACAGAAAAGAGTTCAATAATAAAAGAAATAAGCTTTTACAAATGCCAGGCATCATGTATTGCTATCTCAAGAGGCTGATTCGGAAATGTTTAGATAAAAAAGCATTTACTCTTTTGCAATAGCTGATGCTAAATACATGTATGAAGTCTACAGGAAGCAAATGGAAAATACAGGAAACTGTTTTAGAATAATTAGAGGCGGAAGCATATTTAAGCTGTTCTAACCGAGATGTCAGAGGTCTGGAGTCGGACTGGGTCAGCGGCTTTGTGTCAGGTTCAAACTCAGTGGAATGGGCGATCATTGCATCTCTGGCGCCCTGCCTCTTCCTCCTCTTAAAGTACCTAAAATAGACTTGTTTAGGTCAACGGATTGTTTTGTTCGTCGTATCAGTATGACTTTTCATCATTGCTTGGAGGCGCATTCGTCTTTTGGCATTTCTAAGGTTGTTCAGAAACCTTTCTGATTCACGTCGTCAAGTGATTTGTTTTAAAAATCTGAAAGGGCACTGCATAGCATCCCATATCTGATAACATCTACAGTGCAGAAAATGTAACTAAGCCACATCATTAGGGTGAAACGGTTACTTGTAGTTACAGTCAAAAGACTAATATACAATCCTTCGGTTACTTGTAACTTATAAAACCATTATTGTCGAAATGGAAAATAAAACATTCAATTCAATTCTTACCTCCAGCACTTGCTGATTGCATACAGTAGGCAAGATCCACCATAGCAAAGAACGAACAGCGGCAGTACCAGGTAGAAGGTAATTTTCGTCTTGTCTTCGAAGAAACTCTTCTCTTCTTCCTCTGCAACAAATTCTGTGTCTTCAGGACTTTGCGTAACTTCGTCGTCCTCTGCAATTAGGAACGAAGATGTTGTTTAACATATCTGAAGAGTTGCACTTGCTTTATACTTTGACATTTATAACTTCGTCTTCTTACTAATTTTGCATGGCTGCTAACATAATAATTGTCGAGTTCGATATTGCGTGTTTTCCAGCATAATTTACACTCATTTAAGTAACAGAGACTGAAATGGTCTTCATTTTAAGATTTAAGGTAAAAGATTTATGTCTATGCCATCTTTTTATGTATTATTTTTATATTAATTCAATTTATGATAGTCTCCATCTGCCATATTCAACTGAAATATTACCCCCTCTCCGTGTCATCAGATAATAATTGTAATTTCAGTATCTGATGTCTTAAGATAAAGCAATGTTTCATACTTGGCGGCAGTTGGTAACAGATGTACGGGTACTCCGATTTACAGCTCGCTGTTTCCCAGTATTTTCCGCCGAGAGACAAGGTGACGCAGTCGTGCAGCGGTTTCTCCTCAGGTGCGATCCAGTAAGGACTGTCGGCTATTGAAAGCATTTTGTAAACATTTGTACGCATGATAGAAATGTTCAATTGAAAGTATAACATAGAAAGCATTTAATTTGTTAAATTATTTAGGTAAGTTCTATCGTTTTAGCAAGTACGCTGAGGACGCAGATTTCAGGAGCTTGATATTAAACTTTAGAACAACGGAAACTCGAGCTGAACAACAGCAACAACATAGTTTATAAGTACAAGAGCCAGCCCCCTCTGCGAGGAGGATTCACCATGTGTGTGCTCCTCCCGTGTGAACAAACCCCCTGAGTGTACTATCACCCTGCACTTCAAATGTAACTCCACACGGGAAAGTTCTAAAACACGCCGCTATAAGCCTGAGATCTTGGGCTCTCGAGTCCAATTTTAAAAGTAAAGAAGAACTTTTGTTGTTCCCAGATTGCTTCTCGCACTTGCACTGAATGTGTATGGTTCTTACGTGCAATTGTCAAGCCAGTTATGGACGGATCGGACCAAATGAATTTGTTGTTACTGTTCCAAAATGCCCCAATCCACACCTTGTCAGTTCTGTAAATTAAAATACACATGTGACATGCATAAATAGTTTGTTTACACACTGAACTTGACTTTATTATACCCTTAGAAAACCACTAGGATGCAAAATATCCTGAGCCAAAGCTTAGTTGCATTGTTATTTCAATTCAAATCCTGAAATTCCTATCAGTTTTGGAGCAAAAGGACATCAAAAGCACAGCACGCATATTCTCTTTTGTCCTACACATTTCAAAATTAATAGGAATTTCAGGATTTGTAATAGCATTAAATGTCAATCAAATGATGGAATTTCTTACTACTGTAACATTTATGTCAATAGGCTGAATTTACGGGATAAAAGAGGAATTAAAAGTAAACTTGTGGTCTAGAACTATTTATATATTTTCTATAATGTTATAAAAATGAGACTAGTTTCACACAAGTACTGTATGACAAGACAAATTTCAGTAATTTGAGTTGATGTTGTTTGTGTTGTTATTTCAAAATATTGTAGAAACGTCAGTCACAGAAATTATGTTGTTGGGTGAAAATGCTTCGGTTGCCAAGGAAAGAACTACAGATGGATCTTTTTTTCAAAATGTTTGCACAGAATGGACAATAATGTTTGTTAGGGAAAAACGTCATTTATTGCTGTAACAATGGGTGTATCTTACAGTTGATTACTCAAGGTATACCCCTATTATAAAGACATGGTAGTTAAAATTGTGTCGATGTATTGCTACTTACAAACCTTGCTCCTTCGTATCTTTACTGATATGGATAACTTGGGTAAAAATACATGGCGATATCTAGACTTACGTAATTCCACTGGCGTTAGCGACATCCTGCAGATCAGTGAAGTAGCTAGGGTCTCTTAACACCACCAGATCACCGCCACTCTTCACACAACTCATGCGAGCGTCAAAGTACTTCTTTCTCTCTGAGAATCCATAGAAATCTCGCTTTGCTCTGGTTATGATATCTACATGAAAACAGTAATTGAGAATACCCGTTAAATAAAGTATTGTCACTCAATAAACGTTGTCCCGATGGGAATATGTTGTTCAGGTCCTGATATTTATTTCATATGACGGAGATGAAATTCAACACTGTGTCTTTCATTCGAACAAAGCACCCAAAATGAAGAGCCTATCATGTGATCACTGTTCTTTACTGTGTCCACATGTATAACGTTAGGATCTATGAAGTTTTATTTTAAATAAGTTCCGATACCATAGAAATAAAAGTTTAAACTATATTCATAACCAAAAGTGTTTAAGTCGTAATGGCCAGACATAAAAAAATCCTATCAATTTTGAAACAACACAGTCAAGGTTTTTCTAAATTCGTCTCTGCTAAAATATTAGACAAATGTGCCTAAAATAGGCAAATAATTTTATAACATTACTGCTTAGCAAACAAAATTTGGTTACTTAAAAATAACCAATTTTAGTAATTGACCAAAAAATAGTATGCTATTGAACTAATAATTGTATAAAATTTTGGCTAATTTGCCTAAATTTTTAGGCAAAAATGAATGAATGAATTTCGAAAAACCAGCAATGTTTTGAAGTATATTGATCATTGAGGGTTTTCTTATTTCGATCCCTACCAAATCTACCTAACTTTCCAGACATGTGAACTGTTTGATTTTTAAATTTTTGTCTCGAGACAATTTTCAGTTTAGGTTAAGACTAATTTCAGTCCAGTGATGAAATATTGTTCAAGACTAAATTCAGTCCTTGTGCCAAAAATGACCAAGAAGCTTGCATTTAAATTGATTGCAATTCAAACACAAAGGGTTAGCAATAGATGAGGTCAATTAACATGTCTGGAATATTTGGTAAATTAGGTAGATTTGGTAGATTAAGTGAACGAAATTAATAAGAAAAACCTAGAATAGCACTGTGTCAATTATTTTGGTGCTACACGTTTACAAAAAGTTACAAGAATCTGAATCTTAGAAAAATCTTTCATCTAATGTCAAAATATCTCAGGAAAACACAAATTTTAACAACAGAATGGTGTTCAAAAGGTTTAAAACATACCAATACCGGTCAATCTACATTTTTCACTTGGAATTAACCTGCAATGCTGGTATTTTATGCCTGTGATTTTTATGTCTTTTTATCGTAGTATGGTTTCAAATCTACATAATACCAGTTTAGAGGATAAATCAATAGGGAAGCCTTGTAAAAGTATGAAGGATAATCAATATGACCTTTTTTACTGCACGGTAGTCAATGGTAACTGAGCAGGTATATTTAATGATTTTCCTTGTAGCATGAATTAAACATGAGTTACATCAATACATCTAAACTGTTTTTGTCTGACATGCCGTAAAGGGGCCGAATTCTTATCTACTTGTTGAATGCCTGTGTGACAGGGTGAATTAAAAAAACAAGTTAATGGTCAAAGTAAGTATCCAGAGACGGCGTGTTTACATTCCTTCAAAGTAAGATGGATACTGGTATGATTTGAAAGTTGGAAAAGAGGTCTAGTTTGCATTTGATTTGCCAACTCAGAATCTGTTCATTAGAAAACTATTGCAAACAAATGAATTCCATGTTACTGACACGGTAAAAGTTTCTTGTTACAAAACTAATCTTCTTGCTGTGCCGTGTATCCACATTTAAGTTTCTGCCTGTTCATTTTGAAACAATAGTTCAACATTAGTTTCAAACATTGTTCCAGTGCAAGGCACAGCATGAAATTTTAATGTAGTTGTTGTATTACACACTTATATGTCTCCGTCTGTCTACAAGACAAAGTCTCGTTTAAATCTTTACTGTATATGTCAGAACTGTGTACGACACTTCTCAGGACTAAGATTGAATAAAGAACGCAAGAATTAAAGTCATAAAAGGAGTTTTTGGAGTTATATTAGAAGTAAAAGTGGGAAAAAATAATCGTGAGCTGATACCAGCTGTAGGTTAGTTTAGAGTGTTCTGAAGCTTATAAAAATTCACCTTAGAAATCAGCGGGTCCTGAAAACAACGTTATTTTTGTGTTCTGGAGAAAAGTGTGAAGCCGCTCCCACCATTTTTATCTAGTGGCCATGTAAGAAATCTGTACCGGTTGTATTTACGTAGGCGGAAATGCACAAACTCAAAATAAACACATAGATCTAGCATCTCAGGAAATGGAAAGAATTGGAATTGACAAAAAAACAGCATCACAACAATTGAATTTCATGGGAAGCTCATTTAATTCAATTGTTGCGGGTTGCTAAACTTTTTGATTGTAATTTCAAGACCTGGATAATGGTAAATGAAGTTATCCTCACCTGTATCTGTTGCATAGTAGACATCGTTCGCTTCCACTCCTCCGCAAAGAACCGCACCATTGTCACACGTATAGTTGCAGGCTGTGCAAAATAAGATGTGTTTGAATAACTGAGTGAAAATCACCAAAATTTATTGCATGTTTACTCTGATACTTAATGGCTAATGTAGTATTCTCACCCAACATGGAAACTATTTTTTATGCGCAAACAGTTTGGTTTTATTTTTAAATCTGACGAAAGAGAATTTGACTGCAGCTGTATGTTCTTATTACTTTAGACTATCTTAAATTATTCTCTTGTTTTTTTGTGTACATACTATTTGAAACACCATGGTAACCATATTTGTTCCCACATAAGCATTTCTTTCCACCTTTGAAGCCAACGTAAGCATAACCCTCATCAGCACATAACTTGGCACATGTTGTCATTGTAACTGTTTCTGGAGTGGATTCCTGACCTTCCAGATCCTTCCTGTTTCCATCCATCCAGCATCCTAAGTGTTTATGTGTAGCACTCCATGCTAAAAACGTCAAGAAAATAAATGATAATAAACAAAAAAACAGTGTACAGCACCCCTTTCGGACATTGATACTCGCGTACATTTATTACAGCAGAGAAAATGCTCCATTACGGAAACGGATCGTTTTTCTTCTAATTCGTCTCGTTTGGCTAATTTAACAGGAATAAAATGTCCTAAT
Source organism: Haplosyllis anthogorgicola (assembly GCA_038406195.1). NCBI lineage: Eukaryota > Metazoa > Annelida > Polychaeta > Phyllodocida > Syllidae > Haplosyllis > Haplosyllis anthogorgicola. The sequence continues at coordinate 14,578 of JBCAUI010453282.1, forward strand.
TTCAGTAATCTTTATTCAGTACTTTCAAACAGGTCTAATTTTGGTTGCTTCACTCCAAATGGTTCAATCCACATGCATAACATTGTATACAGGATCACAGACTAAAATAGTCCTATCTAATAAGACAAATTACACACTACACACTATACCACCTTTTCGACAAAAAGGGTTAATCTTTATTTTTCTAAGCAGAAATTAATGTTGAGATATTTGCTTATGATCGACAGGGAATATTATTACTTAGCAAACGATATCTGGCTTTAAAACACAGGGGCAAGTCAACCCAAGACCAAACCACGGGTAAGAGAAACCCAGCAATCGGACTGTTTCCTACAGCGGTATGTTGTTAAAGACAACATTTTCAAAGAATTTGCAATTGATGCATGTAGAAATGTTATATTGTTTCTTTGGAAATGTGCACATTTATGCTTCATGCAAAAATTCATTAAAATAGACCAGTACACGGAATTCGTATCAGAAGTTTGACAATAGCGCATCAAAACCTACTCTCCTTTGTTCTCTTCGTTTCCAAAATGATTGTACTGGTTTTTGGAGATAAACATTCGACTTGACTCTCAATTGACGTTATAGTTTATCAACATAGTATATCTTGCATTATTTCAAAGAACAATTTAAGGGTATGTAACACGAAAGCTCTATTAGTTATTCATAAGTTACAGCAGCTCTAACTACAGTATTATAGTTACATACTGTGCAGTTGAATACGTCACTGAAAATTATCAATAATTAGTAATAACAGGTAGGTGCTGTTTTACCTGCAGCTACGATTTAAGTGATCGATAATTCGTTTTATAACTTTGTTTTATCCAGTGCACAAAATAAGTTGTTTTACAATTAGGAACATGAAACTTGATAACATCTTCAAATACGTTTTTTTTTTACTTAAATCTGAATTGATACATTTTTAAAATCAAACAATAAGATCAATAAGATTTTGTTTGTCATATCTACCTGTTGAAAACGTCAGGAAAAGGACGCAAAGTCCTAATCCCAAAGCGTCCAATTCACTCCTCTTCTTCATTCCTAATTTATCCCACTTTCTCTTAATAGAGGTCACATCTTGATCAGTGGTGATTTCAATGTAGAAAACCGTTTAACAGTGTCTCTATGAGATTTGTTATCAAATATGGTGGCCTGCCGTGGCACAATCTGCTGATGAGTTCGGTTGTCACCTGTAGCTGCACCTTCTAATGCAGGGAATCAGAAGGATGTAGAAGTAGTCTTCTAAAGTTTAAAATATGAATTTAACTGAAAACTGAAGAATTCTGGTTTTTTATTGTCATGCACTTTTAACATTGTAATGAACATTTCGCCACAAAGGAAAGAATTTTGTTACAAAGCTATTTTTTTTTGAACACTATGCATTCATCGACATTTTAACTGGTTAGTTACACAGGCGAGTTCATTTTATTTGTATTCTAAATTTGTTCTTCTAAAATTTTATTTTTGTTTTCTTTGCTAAATGTAAATAAAAATACCGATAACTCCTAAGGTAAGACTTCCGTATTACACATCATGCTTTTTATTTGTTTTGTCGTGACATACACAAATGAAATTTATTATGATACAAACCTGTTAATTTATCAATATTTTATCCATATTTTTTGACTTATCTTATTGTGTTATCATAAAATTCACAATTTTCTAAATTTCACTTTGGTAACCTAACATAAATTGTAATGCCAATTTAAATAAGAGGGTTCTGTGTGCAATAAGCAGTCACTTTTCGGTGCCATTTTGAAAGTTGATGTTGTAAGTTTTTCCAAATTTTGTTTGTTATCGGTTTGTGTTAAAAATGGCTTTTAGAAGGAATCCAAGCATGATGAGGCAGTGTTGTGCATTATCACAATGTTTTGACAATTTTGTTCAGTTACCAGAATGTATTGAAACTGGAAAATGGCAACCTATGGTACATTACTACCATGACAATAATTTTGGACACAGTGTGTCAACTGTTCCTGACAATGAGATCTGGAAGGAGTATCTATTCGATGTCTGTGATTACAAGACAGCATGTTACTTCAACAAAGGTTTTACTACAGATATTGAAGTCAATTGTTTAGAGCAAGGAAAGGTGTATTCATGTTGGAAGGTAGCTGACAAATATTGGGGCTGTTTTTGTGATGCCAACTTAACACAAAACATGGTAGACATTAATGTGTTTATCTTTGAAAGGAACATTTTTCAACACGAGCACTTTTGTTAGCAATACTTTAACAGATCTAAAGGATCACCACATGGATAAGTTCAATATGTGATGAAGGTAGTCATATCTAAAGTCTACAATCAGTTCTATGGCAATGTAGTATTGGATGTTGATCACATCTGTAAAGATTGTAGTCATCCAGCAAAATACACAGTGCCTAAATCTATGATTGACATGATACCACAAGAACATTATGACACCATTTCAGTTCTGATCCAAGTCTGAACTTAAAAAAGGTGAGTAGAATAATTTCACACTCTATTGACTACATGTAAGTGACAACAATAGTTTTAAAGATCATGAAATCATTGAAGTATATTGAGACCTTAATTTGATCATTTCAACCTGAAATGTAGTGTAGTTAAAATGGCTTTAAATGAAGATTATCCAGACTACACTTATATCTTATTTGATGACATAACTGAAATTATAGGTCCAACATAAGATTGGCCTAAATACATGGTTGAATTATTTTGGAAGCAAAATGTAAAACACTACGAAGGGCTGAAGTTGTGTGCTTTTGTATTCATTAACGGCTTGAATCCAGTAGTATTCATGGAGTGGGTGGATTTGATAGGGATGTGTCATGACAAATCAGCTCGATATGAAATCTTGAATTGGTTTCATGAATTTCAAACAAATTTACCGAAGTGGAGTCATATCTATCAGCACAGTATTTTGGAACATGCTTACATTTATCTGAATGGTGACATCAAAAGAAGAATTCCACTGGATAAAAACCCTTAAATGGTAAGTTGTCACTTTACATGTAGTCTATTGTCTTAATTTGTTATAAACTTTAAATTATTTAGTTTCAGTTAGTATCCCTCATTTGAAAATGGCATGACAGCAGAAACATCATGTTAATCTCTATTTTCTAACTAAGCTTACAGATAGTACTACAGACACACTGGATTTCAATAAAACTGTTGGACTTATACCAAAATCAGTGAAATGTCCTAATTGTAGTCACATTCTGGATAAACCATATATTGTTGAAAGATCTAACTGTTGTAGTAAAGAAATTAGATACCAATGTGGAAAGAAAATCTGTTGAAGAGGAATCAAAAATTCAATTTCAGTTAGAACTGGTACTTGGTTTACTAAAAGTAAACTCACACTACAGAAATCACTATTTCTCACTTACTCATTTGTACATCAACTAAATTGTAAGGACACAATTAGAGAAGCATCAATCAAAAATTCTGATTTTAATGTAGTACATACTTCAAATGAAACTATCTGTGATTATAAGAGATATTGCAGAGATGTTTGTTTTGAAATTGTTACTGAACAAAGTTCAACACAAATAGGTGGAGTTTGCAAAGTCGTGGAAATTGATGAAAGTAAATTTGGTAAAACCAAATACAACAGAGGCCAAAATGTTAAAGGTCAATGGATCTTTGGTGGTATTTGTTGAGAAGATAGGAAATATAGATCCAGATTCTAGTGCTCACACACCAAATATTTAAAATTTGTGGTGGCAAATTAAGAGGCAATTGCCTGACACAAATACACGACAAGGGCAACTATATCTACATCTTGCAGAATACATTTGGCGATGTAGTAAAAGTAAAGATTGTGATCTCTTTACAGAATTCTTAAAAGATGCAGCCAAATTTTTCCCCAGACCTGAGTAAAGGTACAACACTATTAATTAAATTTGTTTTTTCAGGTGCAGCAAAATCAAGATCATCTGTATTATATTTGTAGTATTTTCTGAAGTTGCAGCAAAATAAAGACCATCTGTATGAATTTTGTAGTATTTTCTAAATTTGTAGCAAAATAAAGATCATGTTTATTTTATATTTTCAGTTGTACTAGACTGTTTGTGATTGACACTACATCGAAAGAACTGATACATTTTGAATGGTAACAACTTGATAAGAAAGCTGCAGGACATGAATTTAATTTTTGATGTGACACAGGATACTACAGAGAACATTAACTTGTGTTGAGAATTTGATTATGACTGGAACATCCCTGGACACAAAAAATGGCTATGATTTTGTTTTGATGCAGGATATTTCAAGAAATATTATACAGAACTGATAAACATTTAATTTCTTATGACTGGATCACCCCTGGACATGAATACTAGATATGGAATTGTTTTGATGCAGGTTACAACACAAAGGATCATTTGAAGTGTATTTTTTTCTAACATTATGTGTGTATTAGATGCTAAAATGTTATTTATATTTGTTACTATGGATGGAAATCTGTATTTTGTTACCTAACTAGTTAATACTTGTTACGACACTTTTTACAAAACATGATTCTAAAAGGACAGGACTATTAAAATAAAACTAGATAATCATGTTAAAATTTCCAGGTCATTTAGTTCATTTCTTTGTTACAACTGTAAGATGAAAATTAATGACATGTAACAAGTCAAGGTCCAAACCTCTTTCTGATAAATTAAAATAACTACAGAACACACACTCAGTTGCAAGATACAACAAAAAAAAGGGATAAAAGGATAAAATATTAGATAAAAATATTACTACAAAAAGGTATGACTCGCACATATAAATATTTTTATCTAGGGTAAATTTTAAAAGCACAATGTGACGACAAAAGGGATAAAAAGCATGATGTGTAATACGGGAGTCTTTCCACTGCTAACAAGGCGGTTCTTGTAGTTATTCTTATTTAACATATTTGAAACAAAAGCTACCGAAAATAGAGAGTTACTTCTACAGCGCAGGTATATGTTGACAGGCGACGCTTCATTGATTTTCCTGTTTTTTATCTAGTCGGGATTGCAAAAGAGCAATTCGCCTGGTTTTACTAAAACCACTTGTTAGTGTTCTTTACAAAATTTACCTACTTCAGACAAGTTATCTTTTGTTTCAGAAGATCTCATGTTTATTTCTGAAAGTATGTGTCTTTTGTTTTTTGTAGTCAATACCATCGCTACATCTAGCAAGTAGGGTTTCACAATCGCTTCGTTTTAGTCATAAGACAAGTGTCATGAAGAAAGATCAGTATTCTCTGCCAAGTAACTATTCGCAACAGTATAAGAAAAGGACAAAAATTATCACACGACAATGAGTACGGAGCGTTAGTTATGATAACCTCAATGCAGATTGAAATTCTTAACAGGTGTTCACCAGATTTTCCTCTCCTTTCATCTTCGCCCTCATGTTATAAAATGTTCAGTGAAAATTAGACAAAAAGGAAGAATCAAAAAGTTCTTTTATTGAATACAGACATACAATTATCCAATATCACAAAAAATAATTTAAACAGTTGATCAGATGAACATGGTCGAACTGGAGTATTATCGCGGTAACAAATTTGTATTGATATTTACAGATTGTTAAATAAAACAGTTATCACAATTTAGGTATATTATCACAGGTGTTTAAGGTGTCACTCTGGGGTGAGGACGCCAAAGGATCCGGAAAATTATCAACAGGTATAACCCAAACTATAATATTCACAACCATTATCTAAGACACGAGTATCTTCCTTTTCTTCCTGTTTGTAGCTTTCCTGCCATGGAATGAATTCAAGTAGACAATCTCAGCAATAGATAGTTTGGTGTAATCAATGTCTTGTCCTGCATCTTCATGTTCTCCTCCCAACTGTATAATATAAATTAGTGTCATGTATGCAATTCAGATGACGCGTACTGGAGATATAGGCATAATGATAAGAAAAGAAATCTTGGAAATAGCCAAATAAAATAGCTTTATAAACCATGACGGTTAGATGTGCTGAATGTCTCACAATGTAAAAAAGGTGATCATCAACCACAACAATGCAATGGTGAAATTATGGGCAGGCAGAATATTGAAAGCCGTTATTGCGTCTGTTGAAAGCTATCTATTCACAGCTTATTAGATACCCATAATTTCAACCATCATTGATGTTCAGTAAACTACTGTTTTTGTATGCAAAAGTATCAGTCTTTTAATAAAATTGGCATTGTTTGTGGACAGTGAAAAATTCCACTGTGCTTTGATTTCACATGGGACGCACAGCATGAGCTTCCACTGTCCAAAAATTAGCCAACTTCATCATATGCATAGACGAGGTTAGGCGTTACCATTTCTAAGAAACAATGATCTTTTTAGGTTTCTTTCTCTTTCTCTTTTCGCCTTCAGCGGTCGCCATGAGCCCCCGGACGTACATGATATCACCAATGGAGAGTTTGGTGTAGTCTATGTCGGGCTGTTCTGGAGGAGGAACCTGCAAATCCGTAAATCATCTCATGTTAGCATACACACCGTGAACTCTCAAGTGCACATTTCTTTGTTCCCAAAGAAGAAGTTTAAAGTAAAATCTTCCGTGAACCCACTCGGCTTAAGTAATCAGTTTTCGACAGGTTTTGATGATGTTTTCGAAAAAACAAAACAAATCCGAGATGTATCTTCCACATTTTGGTTAAACTAGCCCTTTGTTAGAGTATTTTATCGTCAAAACTAATCGAAATACTTAAAGAGAAAGTAGTATTAAATGTAGTATTAAAAGTTGTATTCAGTTTCCTTCGTTCTTGTTGTTATGGTCCATCAATTAAATATAAAACGTGCCAAAACATTAAATTAAAGAACATCAGGTCAAGGGCAAAATTTAGTTACAAATAAACACAACAAACACTTAGATAAATTTCTCTTCACAGGAAGCCTCTGTGCAAGTGTGTGTGTGTTAAAAATTAAGCACTAGCGTCACGACACGACATAATAATTGGGCAAAATTCGGTCAAAATGTTGGGACTGTGAACAGCGGCACAATGTACTATGACGAAGTGGTCTACACGAGTTATGTCTACGGCGTACATCGACTCAAATACATACCGGGTCCTGCGTAAAAGGAAATTTATATAAATGGATATTTAACAGCAAGTCAAACACGGGTCAGAGAAAGAGCCTTACACATATATTAGAAGAGTAATGAATTAGTTAATTCCCCGCTATATTAGCAATGAAAAGTCAATATTTGCGATCAATTGATACGTTATATGTGATCATTGATTACTTACATTGTAGTTTCCCAGGAAATGGTTAGAACAATCAAGGATCGTTTATATTCTAAAGAAATTTTTGGGCGCACAGCGGACAAGAATGATAAAATTAATTTACCTGATGCTGAACGGATCTCCTTGGTTTTGGAGACACTGATGGTGGTGGCGGAATAGCTGGAACTTCCAAATCCGACATTCTAGAACTTCTGGATGACCTATTGATAGAAATAAAACAATGTTTCATATCAGTTCAGATACAGATTTGCATTTTAATTTGGGAATAATAAAACAAAGTGAATTTCTATTGTTCACAAGTGAAAAACATTTCGTCTCTGCCATAATCCCAAGATCTTTTGGAGAATCGGTTCAAATTTATTAAAACTGTCAGTTCCAAGGGTTTTTCTAGCTGGGTCACTTTCCAAATGTAGAACAATGAACAGCTGATGTGTCAATTACATATGTCACGCGCGGAACGCGGGATGTGATTGTGGGCACCGATATCTTTGCTGGCGCGAGCAACTCGCGCCCTCTGACTGGTCGAGAGGGTGATGTGATCCGGGTCAACGCGTCTACTTAGGAGCGTGATTCTAGCAGGTCGTTCAGAACTTGTCAGCGAGACGATAAGACTAAAGAAAGTTAGGCTGCAACAGCGCGCCTCCGGCGGAAAAGAATAACAAGAATAGTGTTAACAGTTGAATGTCAGCGGGCCGCTAGGACCTAAAAGGAGTGGTACGCTGGATAGTGAGGTGGTAACCTTTACTCGTCAAAGAGTTGAGGGACCAATGCATGCCATGCAATAGTGCAGTATAGTTTTATAGTATCGGCCGGGGACGTCATCCGCATGTGTGGGTGACGTCACCCAACAATGACGTAGATTCCAGCATGACGTCACACCACACACAGCCTAGGGCGCATGTGCAGAGTGGTTGTCAGGCTGGAATGCTAAAAATAGCACGGCTGCACCGTCAATTCGGCAGGTAGCAGCCACATGTTTGAGACCCCGGCATTGCTCTGTGGATGCTCACAGTACGCCGCGAGCTACCCTAGCGCCAGCCAGTAGTCTCGAATTTTTGAGTTTTAAGGGTCCCCTCGCTATTCAGTGCCGCGCGCTGTCCGCGCGTCACACATATAAACCATAAAAAAGAACGACAGGTGCCGTGTTGCTAATCACCAGGACTGACTGCAATGTGTTTTTGTTTTGGGAATTAGACCAATGAAATAATTACTTCCGGTTCATTTGGACTCATTTCCATATCATGATCATAATTAATTAAACACGTCACACTGGTAGTTAGCAGACCGAAGCTATGCCGGGAGACAAACAGTGTAGCAGTCTTAATCGCAACGTTGTAGGTCAGGTCCATCGGACTAAGAAAACAACATTATTTTAAAAAATCTTGGACAAGACCGATACGGCCATGGCACTGGCTTCGCAATCTGTGATTGTCATTTTTATTGTTCTTGGGTTCAATAATTTAACTTTCAATTTGAATTTTTTTTGGAACAAAGAAACTCCAAGCTGTTCCACTGAAACTGTATTTTTCCAAAACATAACGTGTGCACTGAATTCATGGCTGTCGTTAAATCTGACCCTCAAGTTGATTTAGAACAAACACTTCATGGGGAAACAATACATTTTCATTAAGTGTTAATTTCTTGAATGGCATCACATCATGCAATAAAACTGTTAAAACGTAGAAAAACAGTTGAAGGAGGTAATTTTGTGCTGCATTGTTCTCAAACGCAGTACAAATTAAAAGGATAAAAATGAAATTGTTTCCCGCCAAAAGGCTTATTGCAGATCTTTACCTGTAGAGGGTAACACAGGACTCACCTGTAGAGGGTAACAGAGGACTCACCTTTAGAGGGTAACAGAGCACTCACCTGTAGAGGGCAAATCACCTGTCGAGGGTAACAGAGGACTCGCCTTTAGAGGGTAACAGAGCACTCACTTGTAGAGGGCAACTCACCTGTCGAGGGTCACACAGGAATCACCTGTAGAGGGTAACACATGACTCACCTGTATAGGGTAACACATGACTCACCTGCAGAGGGTAACAGATGGCAAGGAACCGCTCAGATGATATGATGACGGTGTACCAGATGCTCATCATCTGCGCGATGCACACGATCGGCCAGGAGTATACCCGAGGGTACCCCATGTTCCGGCAGAACGTCGAGTGGTTCTCTGACTTCGCGCAGTACATCGGGATCACCTGCAAACAAACGTCATAGCAACCGTATCCAACGTCATGACGCAAACAACTTAAATATTCTCTGACGTCGTGAAGTATAACCAATCACAAGCAACACCAAGTCAGAAAATAACGTTGCAACGTCACATACAGTTCAAGACATAACGAGCGTCTGAACACAAAACCCATGACGTCACCAATACGCTCTACTACTAATTCATATGTATTGACTGTCCACAGTAACATATTTGATTTCTGCCTGATGTGTCACGTAGTTAAGTAAGTAAATGAGGTGGAAATGTTTTACCTGTTGTACAAAAGCGGCACTCAGCAGCAGGAGGTCCGAAGTAGCCAGGGCCCGAAGTGACATGAGGGTGGGGCAGTTCGTCCTGTCGTGCGCCAGCACAACAAGAGCGAGGGCGTTACCCACAATGCCCACGGTGCAGATGATGGCCGGAAGTAGCACTCCCATGATGTAATCAAAATACTTCAGGTCAAAGGTAGCGATGGGCGTGACGTCATTTCCGGTCACGTTATTCCCATTTTCCACCTCCGCCATCTTGGAAGTTGATGATTTCAAATTGTTTCAAATCTTAAGATCTTAAGAACAATGGATTCTTTCAAGGAAACTGAAATTACATGTTTAGTGTCATATCCTCTCTTCTCCTAAATGTTCTCCATCATTGTACTAACCTTCCATACAAGTTCATTCCACAACAAAGCTATTGGAAATTATGCGAAAGAGCCCTTCCAAAACTGAATGCCTATGGCAGCACGCATCGTAAAGTGATGTATTAAGAGGCTTGGACCAGAGTTTACTTCCGAAGCAGATATTTCTTATTTCTGAGTGTTCCGTACGAGACAGCTGCATTTGGAACGTACGCAATCTTCGTCACTAAAGTCAAATATTTCCACTAAAGTATACTCCCTCCATTACTCATGGTTCACCAGTGTCGAACTGGATATCCTTTTTTTTTGCCCAGAATTCAGCTTGATCGATCCAATTACAGTCAACGTTCTCTACAAATAGAATAAGGTCAGTTACCTCAAAGTACGCACAAACACATGCTGCTCAATTTAACATGCAATTTACCTAATTTCATTTCAATAGTAGACTTTTCAGCCGAATTATAGTTTTAAAAAGCTTTCTAATTGACTTTTCAGCCGAATTACAAATTAAAAATTTTCTTTTATTAGTTGTTAGAAGTTGTTGGAACGACACGACATCTGTTTCCATTAACATCAGTTACCCGGTATTCGTGTTCTTCTCGTTATTCAGCAACAATCTGTGTGGAATCCGTTCATCACGTTATGGGGTATATTTTCAAACCGTTATCTCGCTTACGATTTAAACCATGTTTGGTATTTTCTTTCGATTGAACTCCTTCAAATTTATAGAGTTGTCACGTCAAGGATCTGGACGGTTTGTTTATGTAGACAATAGAGTTGTCACGTTAAGGATCTGGAATGGTTTGTTTATGTAGACACTAGAGTTGTCACATTAAGCATCTGGACAGTTTTTTATGTAGACACTAGAGTTGTCACATTAAGCATCTTGACGGTTTGTTTATGTAGACACTAGAGTTGTCACATTAAGTATCTGGATGGTTTGTTTATGTAGACACTAGAGTTGTCATGTTAAGCATCTGGACAGTTTGTTTATGTAGACAATAGAGTTGTCATGTCAAGGATCTGGACGGTTTGTTTATATAGACAGTAGAGTTGTCACGTTAAGGATCTGGATGGTTTGTTTATATAGACAATAGAGTAGTCACGTTAAGGATCTGGATGGTTTGTTTATGTAGACAATAGAGTTGTCACATCAAGGATCTGGATGGTTTGTTTATATAGACAATAGAGTTGTCACGTTAAGGATCTGGATTTTTTGTTTACATATTTTCAAATGCAGATTATTCATCAAGCAGTTGAATACCAAGAGTAATTTGTAAATCATTATCTACAATGTTAAAGAAGTTGATAAACTGTAAACACATCTTCTGAATCCTTAATGTGACAAGCCGAATGTAAACAAGCCTTCGGGATTCTTAATGTGACAAGCCGAATGTAAACAAACCTTCTGGATCCTTATTGTGACAAGCCGAATGTAAACAAATCTTCTGGATCCTTAATGTGACAAACCGAATGCTATGAAGTTGTCCTCATGTGCTGATTTTTTGCAATCTTAAACGTACCAGGTTAAAGTTACAAGCAGTTTCCTTTATTCCTGTTTGACATTCATTGCCAAACTTACTAAATTTACAGTTAGTGTCTCAAATGTTCATTTAATAAACCAACCAATCATTATCCATCAGTCATCAATCTGAATCACTAAAAAATCTTCCTTTTAAATAGATTACTATTGTTGCTAACACGATGTATATTACACAAAAATTTCCTTTGTGAGAACTCTCTTGCCTGTACACAAAATATCTAAGCGTAAAAAGCTACTGGTACAGTGGTCAAAATAGTTATCCCTCTGATCCTTTTTTTGGTGGAATGTGACGAAATTAAATTCACAAAGGCAGCTTCTATCTAGTTCCTGAAGAAGGATTATAGCCAATTCATGCATCAAGTGGAACCCACTTGAGAACTCACCCAAACCTCAGTACTACATCCCCATATACATCTGCGTCATCCTGTCTTCTCACATGGAGTTGGTACCAATTTGTACAGATTTGCCCAACATGTTGACCCTGTCCCAGAACCGAACGATGCTCAAATTCTGGTTAAGATATTGCTTCTTTTTGGCCAACAGCTGTTGTCCTTAATTTACAATTACTATAGTCCTCAACCTACACTTCATAGGATGTGGACAGTGAAGTTGACGTGAAACTAGACATCGCTAGCTCCTCAGCTTCCTGGCTTCATGGCACTTAATTACGGCGTATGTGTTTGGCGTGAAGAGTCAGCGGCACTTAATTACACAACCGCCTCACGCGACTTCCTAATTCCTGCGCGGGAAGTGTGGAGATTGATGAGATGGGTCAGATGGGTGAGGTTATGAGCAAAGACGTAAAGCAGTAGTTAAAACCCGTGTCAAAAACTTAATGTCGACTAGCATCAATCGGTATGTGAGGCGGAGTGAATGCACAGAGCAAGCGAAAGCTTTATATTCGTTCTATAACGTTTTTATTCCTTCCACAACACTTTAGGAACATTCTGGTTACAGTCTAATTACAGCTGAGGCAGATATGACATGAATTACTCTGCCAAAAATAAAATAAAAGCAGATATGAGAACGGTAACGCAACAGATATTAAGCAGAAACTGTACTGTTTCCAGCTACATTACAGTAGATGAACG
>JBCAUI010453283.1:0-13882 GCA_038406195.1 Haplosyllis anthogorgicola
TGTCACTGATAAGGTAGATCATAATATAAACAAGAGCAGCAATGGTCTTACATTTGTAGATGGTTACCCAGTTCTACAACCATTGTCCAGTAGCCTTTTGGCTGGCTGGTAAAATCAATAAAATCAATAAATAATTAATTAACAGTGTTCGATCATTTACTATGTAAATCCAATGTAAATATCAGGAAGTTGTTTGAACCCAATATTTAGCATAATACACCATCACAAATACTATAACATTAATGGTGATGACTGCCTCCGATTAGCATGCCTCCATTTCTCCTCTTAAAAAGCACTAATTCCCAAAGCCTAAAAATAAACTACTTATTATGAATTTCTAATTTTTCAGCTATTCAGCTAGAGAAAAATGTACCTGGATAGCTGATTTTCAAAAATTATTTTTTCAGCTTTCGAATAGCTGACCATCGGGTACAAGCCCTAGTAAGTTCCTTTGCCGATCGGAATTTAACATTTTAAGCACTACGCTGTCATTTTACTCATTATACTGTCCTCAACCCACAAAACACCAAAATTAAAAATAAATTGTTACTGGAACTTTAGAAACGTTTTGGCACTCGTAGTAACTCTGGAATCAAAGTGAATTACCGGATCTTATAACTTCTAAAATTCCCCATAAGGTATGTACTACTGCACCGAGTCACCGTGGTCTTCATGATTTCAAGATGGTGTAATTTATTACCTTCAGAAGTTCAACGTGGACTATTTTATTTGATTTCTTGTCCTGCACGATCTGTAGTTCTTTGGCACATCAAAGTGATACCAAGAAGGGTCCATTGTTAATAATTTACGAAATGAAACGAAGGGTGATTGTTGAAATCAATTGGTAACAGAATTCACAGAAAGCAATTGTAAACGATACCAGATCTCTTGTTTGTTTTTACAGAGCGTAGTTTGGGGAAATTTTAGGGATAAGAAACATTCCTTTCAGTTAGGCGTGCACATTGTAAACAAATGATTTTTCACAGAATGAACACATTTCTGAATCTTATGTGTCATACATTACAGTATAGCCTTCAAACTAGTAATGCATTTTCATTGTTTTATGATGCGTCCAATATTTGGACAGCAAATGAAAACTAAAAAAAAATTAATTTAACAGTGCTAAAGAGTGCCCATGTCAAATTAGCTCAAAAGAACAGCATATTAAGCACAACAGCTTCTGTAGGTTACTACAGAGGCCTATTGCTAAATTACATTTTAAAGATGAAAGATCCCTACAAATAGATCCGTTTTGAAACTGCCTGGTCATTTGCAGTTAGACAACGTAGGATTGACATCAGTATACGGGCATAGAATGTTGAAGAAATGGCTTTATGTACACTGTACAGTGACGTAGGTAGAAATTAATAAGTTAGTAAACAAACTTTGCCTTTTATAGGGGTACTGGTTCCAGGTGACAGGTGACAGTGAATGTAACACCTCAGTCGCTAAAGAAGTTGGACAAGAACCATGGTGATCATGTTCCGATAGTCACCGTGTTTCTCTATTTGGACAAGTCCCTTAGAAACAGGCAATACTAGTGGTTCAGTATTGGTCAGAAGAAATTTATTAGGGATTTTCTATTATTTGTGATGACTTGACAATGGAATGTGTCGCATTACAATTCGCACTAAGCATTGCAAAACGGAGACGAAGTAGGGTTAGGAATGGAAAATTAATTACAAACTATAGTCTAGAATTATTGACAATTTCGGGTAAAAATAAAAGCGAAAAATACAAATGCGGCGAAACGAAAAATTATCATCTTCCCTAACTGAGTGGTGAAACCTGTTATCACAAACAGGTAGTGAAGGCAAATTAATTATTTATTGGCTGACCAGTGTACTGAGCTTCATTAGCAAATTAAGTTACCGACTTAAATCAAGATTGAAATACTCTGTTAGGGAACAAAGGTCGGGTTACATGAGGTTATTTTACCGAATTTTTATCTGTTGAACGAAATAAATACAAATGAAGCCTGTGATGCAGCAGCTTTACCCACAGTACACGTAGAATAACCTAAACGGTAACCGAACTTAGAATCTGGATTGCTAACAATCGGTGCTTGCATAATTTCGATATTTTTATACATTATTTGGCCAAAATTGGTAGAAAATCTGTCACAGTACGAGATGAGTCCCAAAGATGTCGTGTCGCGTGACATTATTCTTTTGAAGATTTTGCGCAGGTAACGACCTGATCGTTCCTCAACAAAGTTAACGGTGGCAAAAAAGTAAGTCATTGATTCTGGTTCAAAAAATGCTTATACTCCTGAGGTAATTGAGACAAATTCTGTCATGAAATCCGTGGTAAACTCGGTGTATGGCTAAATGAGAACGTTTGTCAACGTGACAACCTTCGCATCTCAAGCTCTTCATTATTCCTGCATGCAGTCTGTCCGTGATGGGATGACGATACAAATAAGGAGCGGAAGGGCTATCAGCTGTAGAATACAAGTATATCTGCATAGTTATATGAATGGTAGTTTTATGTTAGTCCAATGACCTTGCAAAGTGTTCTTGGCACCTTCAATAAAACATAATTCACACGTTTATGTTTGTGGTTTGAAGGTACAGTGGTAATCACTGGTTCGCATGTCGATTATGTGGAAATAATTGGAGGTGTACAACCTTTGAAATTAACATTTATCTGGAACCGCAGTACACATAATTTCTCACAAAAATACGATGTGAAATGCTAAATTCTGATAATGATGATTATCACCATTTTCATGCTATTTGGAACCAATTGTAATTCTGTTAACCCAAAATGACAAGAAAGGTTTGATGGCACAGTGTTGAGCCAGATTTAATGTTTTCTCAACTTTACGAAAAACCCGGTGTGCCAGCACCAACTGACCTATAAGAAAATTGACTGCACAGGCAATATTTACTGGTAAGGATACCCAGGACATGCAATCTGTAACAGCTTTTTGGGTGGTACAGATTGCATGCCCCCATTACAAATTGACCTACGGGCTTATCTTTCAGGCTGGTGGCTACCCCTGTCATAAGGAGCAGCCAGAACCACCATCAGGCAGTCTACCCTTAACTCTCCCCTTAACAACTTCACAGACTGCTGCCCTTCACCTTCTGGGTGGCACAGGTAAGTATCTGGTGGCTACCTGTGATTGGCAGAGTGGCTGAAGGCTTGGGCCCGCATCCGGGGACATCTTCCCCTATTACCTGATGAAACTTTGATTTTCAATTTTTTAGCCATTCAATCTAGTGTACTGTGTATTTTTATCGAAAAATCAGAAGAAAATAATAAACAAATAAATAAATAAATACAGTAAAATTTGCATTGGGCGAACTCCCCAGTTTTCAGGAAGAAATGTACATGGATGAAAGTAGGTTCGCCCAATGAAGTATAAAATACTAAGTAAAAATTACAGTTGTCCCTGGATATATCGATATTTTTGGTGTGGGAAAATAGCACCGATATAAGCGGGATATTGATATAAGCAGAACAATTAATATGAGGGTCTATTAATTTAGTGTGGACAAAAAGTATCAATATAAGAGGGATATCAATATAAGTGATATTGATATATCCAGGGAGGAGTGTAGTTTGGTGAATGAAAATTAGTATGTGGATGACAGTAGTTTGCCCAATGGCTAGTATGCCCAATGCAGATTTTACTGAACATTAAAACAAACTATATTCTTTGTTTTATTTAATTTAATTATTAAAATAAATTTTGTGAATTTACAAACGAAGCAGTTTAACTTCTTAAGGTAAATGTACAAATGGGCAGTTGGCAGGAAATCTATTTTCAAGTCAGCATGGGGGGTGGGAAATTGTACTGTGGCAAAAAGAGAGAAAAATATAACTTTATTTTTTTTGGTCCTGGGTGAACCACTCCCAGGACCTCTCATTGTTGTTGGGCATTCCAGGTCAGGGTAAATGGTACTGGGTCTGCACAGCAAGCATCAACAGACATGTGTGCCTTCCAGATACTGTGACCAGGTTACTGGACCTCCGCACATCCTGCACACTAGCATGTCATCATTGTTGGTGTGTACACCCTGCACCATCACAAAATGGGGTTGGATCAGGCAGTACTGTAGACTAAACCTGAGTGGAAGTAAAAGATGCCATAGACACCTGTGTGTCTCTGAATACAGCACCCACCTCCACAATTGAATTGCTGCCATATTAGCTCTACAAGAAGGGTCCATCCTAACACAAGAACAGAACAGACTGAAATGACCAATTTTACACCTAACCCAAAACTAGTCATTAGTTGACCAAATTTCCTTTCTACCAACTGGCTCATTTGTATGTCTGCACATGCACAAATCTGGATCAGAACTTAACCCCACCCATTTTGTCCCAGTTAAACTAGATTACCATGCCCCTGTAAGTGCAAGTCAACACAGACCAGGATACATCAAAGAGTATTTACATCACATGACCTTGGCAAAGGTCTGCAAGTCGGCATCACTTGCCTTTCATCTCACCGCCAAGTTGGCAACCATGTTTATTTATAACTCCATTGTTCCTTTTGATGTTTGTCCAACTTTCCAATAAAAATCTATCAAATCAAATGTAATAACAAGTAAAAATCGAAAATCTCAATCAAAGAGAGAATAATAATTTGTTGATTTTTGATATTTAAGGAAGTAAATTCATCATAAATTTCTAATATTATCTTAAATCAAAATGTTCCACTTCATGTCACACATCCACACTCTTCATGCTACATCAAACATACTTTTTGAAGCCACTCAGGACAGAAAGTAATGAAGCCACTTGATTATCCTTTAATCTGTTCAGTATCTGAATTCATCAAATGAAAAATAAAAATGCAACATATTCTTTTTCAGTTTCCTTCTTTTCCTTTCATCTTTGCACAGTTTTCCTATAAAAGACCCCCAAAAATTTAACTTAATCAGATAAGTCCTTGCTTGTCAAGATGGCAAATCTATCACATGAAATCCTAGATGTTTCAATGCGTGAACAGCCTGTTGAAATGGAAATTGATGTTGAACAGATTTCTGATTCTGAAGAAGAGAGAGATCCAATTGATGTAACCCTTACACATGCCAATGTTGATGAAATTGCTTAAATACAAGAGAGAGCTGAAAGTTGGGATGAATTACTAGAGTACTACAATGGTACTGATGAAGATGCCCAGTCTACAACCAGCACCAGCAGTTCCCAATCTTCTGACAGCAGAATTTCCCTTGCCCAGATGCCTTTTGCAATATTGGCCCTGCACATTATGAACTGCTTAAGTTCTGGGCTAAGATGTCACGAAACAAGAAAACCGAATTCAGGAAAAATACCAAGAAGTTCTGTATTCAAAGTGGTGCCCTCTACTATCTGCACACTGTAACTGACAAGGCAACTAAAATCAAGAATAGTAAGTACTTTCGAATTTTGATAATAATTAACTAAATGCAAATACTAACTAAGGTTAAAAAAATCGAAAATCAAAATGAATGTTAACAAACGACTATTTAAACATACATGTACATATTTCTATTTTCAGCATATGCCTGTGAATTCATAACAGACAGAGACATGCAGCAAGAAATCATATATGCTTGTCATGCAGGACTTGGAGACACCCTTCAATCCCAATCAGTCAACAGTCACCTTGGTCAAAACAAAACCAGAAAATAACAACCAGGTACTACTGGCCTCACATGGTAAATGACATCAACAACTTCATCCACACATGTGACCACTGTCAAAGGGCCAAATCTGTCAACCTGCAGAAAGCACACTCCAAACTGAAGAATGTACATGTACCCAATGAAATCTGGAGTCAAATCAGCATAGATCTGATGCATACACTGACTGAAATTAATGGTTACAGATACGTGCTCACAGTCATTGGCTACTTCACCAAATGGGTCAAGATCATCCCCCTCAAGACAAAAACTGGTGAAGAAGTTGGCAGGGAGCTGTTCAAGACATTCACATGCTATGGTTGTCCAAAAGTCATCATTTCCAACCAAGGCCAAGAATTCTGCAATGCTTTGAATGAGAAATTGTTCAAGCTCACAGGTGTGGACCACAGAGTAACTTCAGAGTATCATCAAGCTAATGGCATGGTAGAAAAGCAGAACAGTGTGACAACTAGTGCTTTGAAGGTGTGCATCAATGAACAGGAAGACTGGCTAGATTGCTTGGATTCCATAGCTATGTTATTCAGGGGTTCACAGCACTGTTCTACAGGAAAAATGCCCTATAAAATGATGTTTGGTAATCAGATGAGGCCCCCTATAGAACTCAAAACACAGCCATACAACCCTGATCTGGACACTGACGAAGATGACTCTGAAAATGGACCTCCCCCCACACCAGAAGAAATCTTTGATGCCATGAAAGGTGTCAGGGATCATGTTCACAATGCTGCTGCAATAAACATTGCCAAATCTTAAGCCAAACAGGCAAAGAACTATGACATGAGGCACAGGGGTGTGATGCTCAAAGTAGGAGACAAAGTCATGCATATCAATGCTAAGCAGATGGCAAGGATAGGCAACAAAATGGCTCCCAAGTGGCTTGGCCCTTACACCATTGAAGCAGTCCACAAGAATGGAAACTTCTCAGTTTCTGACCAAAACAGCAAACTAAGGTATGTGCTAGTCAGGTAAAGAAGTACTACGAGAATCAGTATGAACTCCCTTCAGATCTTGATCTGCCACCTGCACCCTTCAACAGTGAAGCAGAAGCAGACAATGATGAACCACCTGCAGTGTTTGTTGATACCTCCATCAAGCCTGAGTCTGCCAACAAACAAAAAAGAATAAATTCACAACTTGGCCACATACATTTGAGACACTTCAGACACTTAAAGCAGTCACAGCTTCCTTCACAGATTGCAATATGTGTAAGTATTTTCGAGTTTTGATTAGTTTCTTTACAACAAATGTACAATAATAATTAATATTGAAAATCAAAAGTGACTATTAATATTTGTTTTTCTACTTTATATTTGCAGTGTGACCTGAAGATGAACATTCCAATGACTCTTCTGTGGAGTTTGTGAAGAACAGTCAGAGAACTCCAAGTACAACCCATTGACACCAGAACAAAGAGAGAGCCTGTGTGAATGCATTGGTGTCAAACTACGAGTAAAGGAACTTGAACGTCAACATGTAGGGGATGAACTGAGTGGCCCCCTGACAAATGTGCATACTGTCTGTGGAGATGGTAACTGCCTAATGCATACTGTTGCTGTAGCAGTTACAGGCCATGAAACAGCTCACATGAAATTCAGACAAGAAGTAGTCAACCATATTAAGTAAGTTGGAATGTATCATGGTGAGGATGGGGAAGAGTACATTGAATGCACAAAGATGGATCAGGCCAAAACACATGGAACAGATGTGGAAATAATGGCATTGGCCCAAGTCATTGGCATAGACATTTATGTCTTCCACCCATATGGTATTAAAGGGGAAAGCTGGCTGAAGTTCCTTTGCAAAACTGGGGCTCATGACTGGGAAAATGGTATTTACCTTGATAACAAAAATGGAACTGGACACTTTGACTTTGTTTTGGCAGCTTAAATATCAATTATCTATCTTGTTATCAGTCTATGTGAATAGAATGGCATGCCCCTGGACACTGATTATTTTATTTATTGTAGTAATTTGTAGTATGTAGTAAATTTTAATCTTTTTGATATTTTGATTTTTTTACATACTTGTACATAATTTCTCATCATTATTATTGAAAATCTTACCACAATTAATAAATGACCCAAGTGTGAAATTATTATTACCTTATATATCCAATATAAATAGAAAATAAGAACAGAGATAAAAAAGCTTCCATAAATAAAATGCTGTATTTATTCAGAATGAACATAGGACAGTTTTATTTTTAAAATACAAATAACATTCTTCTTTTAAATTGAATCTAACTCTACTATGGGAAAGTTAGGAAATATTTACAATTTTGGGCACTTCTTTACATGGTGATCATACATGTCACAATTATAGTGTGCAAAAGCACAGCCTTGACACTGGTAAACATGTTCAAATGATCTCTATTAACATGGGAGTCCATACCAGTCTGACTACTTCTAACTTCATTACACCCTTCGTATGGGCAAGGCCACACTCTCTTGCTGCCTACCACTTTAGACATAATTTTTAATTCCTCTTCATGTTCTACTTTTGGCTCAATTCTTTCACCACTAGTTTGTTTACAAATTTTTGCCATCTCATCCCAATTATAGGAATAACTTGTTCAAATGGTGTACCTTTGACAACTTTTGTTATGTCCCCCATAATGTTGAGGATCCACATCCCGTTTTGACCTGGAGGGGGAACAGATCCAAGAGGAGATATATTTGCTGCCTCAAGTGAAAGTGCAGCTTTCAATTCTTCGATATTTATATCTGGGTCATTTATAATCATCTATAAGTGTTTGACTCTCTCCTGATGTACCAGGCTTTGATCTTTTGACTTGACCCCCCTTTCCCCTAACTTTCTGCATGATTTCTTCTTCTTCTGCTGCTGGATTGTCAAATTGCCCTTCCTCAATTCCTTCCCCCTCTTCATCTTCTTCGTCATCATCCTCCTCATCCTCGCCATCACAAAACACTTTTTTCTATCATGGACCAGGATGAGAACCAATCATCCAAGCTTTCTCATTCTCTCTGAAATTAAACTGGAAATTTAGATTTTCAATAAATTGTCAACTAAACACTGCTTTAAAAAGAATAAAATCGAAAAGTCGAACATAATGAGTAAGAGATTATTATTTTGTCATGATTTAGTTTTTAATTATTCAATACCTTAAATGGGTCTGTATCAACTGTTTCCATCTTCTTGAAAATGAGATCCTGGGTCACTTGCCTCATATCTCCCTTCGGAATATGCACTTTCTGCAAAAAAAACCCCTTAATATTATTTTGTTAACATGTTTAGAAGAACTGAAAGTAGATGTCACTTTTTTTAGGCAACTGTGTTTGGAGATTTAACTATTTACTTACCAGTTCCTTCCTATCCCTTCCCACTCTTCCACTTCTTCAGCCAGAAGGACTTTGTAGGATTTAACTTCAATATCATCAGACATTTTTGAGATTTATTCTAAAATTGTGTCCAAACTCTGTTGATTACAAGTAGGTCACATGCGGGCTCCTACTTTGGCTGCTGATGCAAGAATTTTGGCATGAAAAAAGTGTACTTTGGCAGTGTGGGACTAAGTAGGTCATGAGCTGTGTCCAAGACTCTGGAGGGTGAAGTTTAACTGTGAAAAATGGCTAGGACAAAACAAACAATGAGGAAAAGTTTGGGGGGAAGGGTTGTAAGGACAAAACTAGCAACTTTTCCAGTAAGAGGTGGAGGAGGTGGTGGTGCAGTTGGAGGATGTGGACATGTAGGGAAAAGAGTTAAGTGAGGCATCAAGGCTTTGAAGGAAATACAAAGGTACCAGAAAGGATACACACTACTTTGTGCCAAACTCCCATTTCCATGGTAAGAATTGTTAACATATTTATTTCAATTGTTGGATAGATTTTGTTCTTTGTATGTTTGTTTGTTCATTTATATAATTTTTTTTAATTTTTAAACCTTAATTCCAGACTTGTGAGAGAAATAGTTTTGAAGATTAAATGGGAGGAACTCGTGGATATCGGCCAAGACTACCCTGATAACAAACCCACAGGTTACAGGTGGCAAGTATCAGCTTTAGGGGTCTTGCATGAAGCTTCCAAAGCATATTTAATAGGTATGTGTTTGAAATCATTTTGACTAATTTATATTAATATTAGATTAAAATGATATTTTAGTGTACACAAATTTATTTTCTGTAATTAATTGTAGGGTTGCTAGAAGACTCAAATCTGTGTGTGCACCACACCAAGTACATTATGTTAAAAAATGAAGACATGGACTTGGCATGTCACCTACATGGTGAGAATATGTAAGTCTTTCGATATTTTGATTTTATTCATTGTTTCTTGTATTTAAAATTGTTTTTATTGAAAATCAAAAATTCTTTGTACATTATAGATCCTATTTTTATTATTACAGAAAATTTCCATCAATAGAAGATTCAGAGGGTTTCAAGCATAGATGGGAAATGAATAATAAAAATGAAGCAAAGCTAAGTGAGGAGCAAAGAATAGAGAAGAGGACACTGGAAAAGAGGATGGAACTTGTCAGGTCTAGAATGAAGACAGTGAAGAGAAGGAGATTAGCTGCTAAGAAAAGAGCACTGGCAAGAGTTTTAAGTGAGGACGATGGGGGTGAGGTGAGGGGGGAAATGACCAAATTAAGTTTCATTTGTTTTGATACCTTCTGGAAAATCATGTTTTTACAATTACTAAGAAGAGGAGGAATTTGAGCCCAGAGAATAGTATTGAAGTAATGAGGAGAAGGGGGTGGAAAAAATTATGGATATAATCTTTAAGAGAAAAGTAAGTGTGGATGAGTTGATTGTGATTGTTGAGGAGTCAGGTGTGGATGCAGAGGATATTTTAGGACCAGGAGTGTTGGAGCCCCTTCCAGTAGATGAGGATAATGAGAATGAGGAGGAAGTAGAGGGTGGAGAGATGGGGGATGTAGGAGAGATAAGAGGAGGGAGGGGAGGTGGAGATGGAGTTGTAGGGAGAAGAGGTGGAGGTGGAGTTGTAGGGAGAAGGGATGGAGGTGGAGGTGGAGTCATAGGGAGAGATGGAGGAGGAGGAGAAAGAGTAGGTGGAGGTGGAAGAGGGGGAGTTAGAGTAGGTAATGGTGATGGTGATGGTAACGGTGATGGGAGGGGTGAGGGTAGTGGTTATGTTTTTGAGCCAACACCATTAACCGTGGAATTGCTAATGGAAATTAGGAGGTTAGGAGATGTGTATTTTTGTGAGAGAATTGTTACGGAGTGCTGGGTAAAGGCATGTGTTATTGGAGAGTGGAGGTTGAGTAGAAGAAAGAGGTTGGGGGGTATAATGGGGGTCAAGAACTGGTACCTCAGTTGCTACCAGGATAGGTTTGACTTGTAAAAGAAGAGTGTTGAATGTTACGGTGTTTGCATGTTTGCATAAATAAATATGATTTATTGAAATATTTGTTTGTTTTTGACCGATTTCCGATTAGTTAATGCAATAAAGATTCTTTTCATAAATAATTATCAAAAATTCTGATTGTCTTGCTTCCCCAGGCTTTTACTGGGCATTGGCACCTCACCCTCACCAAAGACCAGGGGATACTGATATTTGGTGTAGTTGAGCATTCAGCAAGTTATGTGTTTAACTCAAGCTATGCCCCTTACCTATTTATACTTACATTAGTTGTTCATGTTGTGCAATTCCTTGATGCGTTTATCAAGGACTTCAATTTCCAGATCCAGCCAGTTTTTTCTCCCTTGTAAATAGACTACCCATCCACTATTTTGACATCTCTGTGTTTGTGGTAATCTATTGAGTTGAATTAACTATAGGGAAACATCTAAATATTCAAGTACTAGTTCTTTTTGCTTTAAAAATAAAGTCGCAACACTTTCCATCTTGAATTTTGCCAATCTCCCACTATATGTTAAAACCATTCCCTGATAGAACCATTCAACTGCCCGTTCATACATTTTAGATGAATGACTTAAGCTGCTTTGTTTGTAAAATTCTAATTATTTTGAAATAAACAACAAGGAAAACAGTTTATATTGTTTATGTATTTATTTATTTATTTGTTTATTATTTTCTTCTGATTTTTCAATAATAATACAATGTGCAGTAGATTCAATAAATAAAAAAACGAAAATCTTAGTTTCATCAGGTGTCCCCGGGTGGGGGCCCAAGCCTTCAGCTGCTCCGTGAATCGAAGGTAGCTACCAGATACTTACCTGTGCTGCACAGAAGGTGAAGGGCAGCAGCCCGTGAAGTTGTTAAGGGGAGAGTTAAGGATAGACTGCCCAATGGTGAATTCTGGCCACTCCTTATGACAGGGGCAGCCACCAGCCTGAAAGATAAGAATGTAGGTCAATTTGTAATGGGGCCATGCAATCTGTACTGGGTCTCAGCCATTACAGATTGCATGTCCTGCCTGCCATATCGGTAAATATTGCCCGTGCAGTCAGTTTTTGATGTAGGTCAATCGAACGCGTTACACCGGTTCCAACAATGTTGCCTGCGATTTCTTTCACGAAGTCGTCGTTGATAGAAGCTATAACGTTCGAAAGCCATTATTTAATTTGTTATGAACATGATAAATATGGAATGACAATTTCATGACCTTTGAAACAGTCACCAGCTTTTGACCGAGAACGTACAAAGATGAGTGAAAAATATAAAATTGCACAACATGTTTATAATAAAAGTAAGAACATCAGATTGTGATATTCTTAAGTACATTTTCTACATAATTATTTTTTTCTCATTTTTTGTGGAATAAAGTCACTTGTGCCATTTGTTTTAGACTTGGGATAAGTCGGACCCTGCATGTGCTTGTTCTCATCTCACACTCACAAAATGCACTGTGTGTAAGTGTAAGTAGGCAGACACCAACACTTCCTATATTTTCAAAATTTCTCCATAATTGAATAGAAGAGTTAGTTGGAACATGGAAAGACGTAAAAGGAAACGACCAATTAAGGCTTAGTGCAATGAACAAAGGATGTTCTTTCATCAAAGCGAAGAATATTCTTGTGATCAGAGAAACAAGGTAATCGCCTTTTTGGACTAGTGAGATAGTTCCTTTAAATGACATGTACATGTGAGCATACGGGGAAGTTGCTGACAAGAGGTATTTAATTAATTAGTTCACTCGTCGTTGAACAATGAACAGCCCAATCTGAAAAGTAGGTTGAAGCCTTTTCTTCTTGATATTTGTGATATTCCTAAGACTTCTTAAGACTGAACGTAAAGTTGTCAGCAATACTCCGTATTCATTACGATTTCGTCACGAAATATTTTTGTGACAACCTTGGATCTCGGAACTTCTAATCGTAAGTTTTTATGAAAACTAATATACTGAGTTGCTTTCTTATTTTCCTACTTGGTTGCGTGTGCAATCCCAAGTTGCACTTAAAACTTCTTCTTCTACTTATTATCTTCTAACAAGATTTATAAGGAAATTTATTACTTCACTGTAGATAACTACTACTCTCAATATTACAATAGGTTTGCCCAACTCAAAGAAAATTCATCTTACCAAATGCCAAGTTTAGGGTTACAATCAATTCATGTACAACTTTTCCTAACATTTCGATTCTCTGTGTCCTGCAGCTCTATTTAGGATGATGCACATGAGCAGACAAGAAGTACCGTATTTACCCGAATTGGGGCACCCTCTCTAATTGAGGCACCCTCCTCTTTTTTGAGACAAAATAATTCAAGCGATGTTTGGTTCAAAACATCGGTGCTAATTTTTTGTCAACATCTTGTGCAGAAAACTTTATAATCATAAAATTTAACTTCTTAGGATGGTTAATTTCTTGACACATGTCTTAAATTTGGGTTTCTGGAATTTTTAAAAGAAGCACCCTGCCAAGAATTACACTTGTCACGGTGTCTGTGAGTTATGCTACTTTTGCGTGATGTTTTTACTATCTTGAACCGAGTTCAACATTTTCACAAAGCGGCTGTAACACTAGAAAACGGGTAATTTTTCTCACTTGGTACGATGCCCCTTTTTTTGGACGCGGTGAGAAGAAACAAAACTTGGCAACGCACGTCCCCCTCGGAGACAATCTAACTAGTTCAAATATTTAAAAATATACCTGGTGATGTTTTATTTTATTTAAATAATGGAGTTTCGTCTTTGGCAATTGCTTTTGAATCTTCATATTGTCAACGGACAGACTTCGATTAGAGTATCCGCTATAGTGCGTAGACTGCAGGCAGAGTTCCGCCAGAGGCAGCACAGGCATTCCCACCTGCAGTAGTGCCTGCACGTCACGTGACAGTCTAGAGACTATCCTATTGGTT
>JBCAUI010453394.1:0-13880 GCA_038406195.1 Haplosyllis anthogorgicola
GTGTAAATATGATGATGTTACATGTGTGCAACTAGTTTGTGGGCCTTTATTTTAACTTTATGTGTAAATATGATGATGTTACATGTGTGTAACTAGTTTGTGGGCCTTTATTTCAACTTTACGTGTAAATATGATGATTCTGGAACTTTATGTCAAATCTATGTGAAAATATGAAGGTTTTACATGTGCATAAATTTACAACATGTTTGGGTCACAATTCACACTTTGCCTTGCACTTGGATAATTCTTTTGTGTTGTGTCCAGGTCATGCATTTGTTTACAATTTGGTTCAGGGCATGAAGGTTGGTAAAATAGGAGTCAGCACTTCCTAGGTAGGAATCCGTAAATAGAAGGCAGTATCAATATGTCGTATAACCCTCCAAGGACACTTCTTATATTTAGGTAAATTGGTAACGACGTGGACTAGACTGTGAGCGCCTGAGAGGTCTGTAAAATGAAGAAGCATGGGTAAATGCGAAAAGATAACTGTAAACATTATTTTCGGTAGAATTAACAAACGAATTGAATAAAACCGAGGATCTAGCACAGACTAGTATTAACATTGATAGCACAGAAACACTCACACTAACTTTATTTGAAATTCATTTATTTGCAGAAATGGAAGACTTGTTACTTATTGTTGATCATTTATTTTAAAAGCGCTTTCTCAGAGTGTTATTTCAGATTAGGGAGTTTTTCATCCTGTTCGTATGTTTGTTACGCTTATTCGCAAAGAATGGAAGCACATGTATTTTGGTTTCGTCAGCCCAAGAGCAGTACACTAACAAAATCACGGTGTAGTTTAGGATAGTCTAGTCACCAGTGGCTGTTCAACAGGAGATTACGCGGCACCGACTATATGTAATGTACTTGCGTAGTATTGGATCATGAGTCTGGCATGAAGAAGAATAGCCGGTACATGTGATGCATCTCTAACTCTCCAGATTATTACGATCATTTAGTGATACTGGGTTAATGCAATAAAAATTCAATTGTACATATTTGCTATCGTAATTTGCAAATGTGTATCGTGTCGCACCAAAATAAATAGCCGATTAGAAACTTTTGTAATCGCATAAAATCCAAGCAAAACACATACATTAATACGTAACTAACAGTAAATGAGTGTTGTGTAAACATTAACTCTCTGTCTTTTTACTTTACACTGCTTCTTATCCCATTCAAGCTGATACGTGCAATAATTTAATTTTTCTTTCAGTTTCTTTTTGTATCTGTAAACATATTCTTATTTGTAACTATTTGTCACAATTCATCCATTTTTTTAAATATCTACTTCGTCAAAGATGGAAACGTACTAGTTTCAGATGCGTTCTAATCCGATGCGTATGGATTGAATTTGTTCAGCACCATTATCTAATTAGACAAATGAGTCACTGTACGAATTAAGAAAACCCCTAGATTGAAAGGCAAAAAGTCGAGGAATACAAGTAAGAAATTTTATTAATTAGCAACTGATACAACATTAAATAAGAATCATGAGTGACAATTATCAGATACTTAAGAATCCATCTGTGCCAACATCCGTACAAGATACAAGTAAATTTGGCACTTCGGTGTAAGGCACAACTTCACTCTTTATGATATTGTAATAGTGAAATATGCGTCTTAACAAAACTATTGATGAGTTGAGGTTCTATGCTATTAAGAAATGTTTATGATTATAACAAAGGTACGACAGATTTCTTTACAATTAAATTCAACTTCACGTTTTCAAAGTAGTGCTACTCACAATACCGAGCAAGATGGCAAGGTGCCGAAACAAACAACATTTGGGCTCGGACTGACGAAATCTGTGACTGTGTAATAATATCGTCGATCTCGACCGGTGGACGAGTAAAACAATAATTCCACAAATAATTTCGCAAACTTTCATTGTTCAATGAATAACTAACAAAAATTCACTAAATTTAATTTTAATTTGTTGCAAGAGGGTGATGTGGATAAGCTCAATAATTAAAGTAAATGACAGCCACACAGTAATACTTTATATTTTAGGCATTAATTAATCGAACGCTTCAATCTGGGTATCAGACAAAATTTAGAAAATGATCGATTGATAAACTTTTATATAAAATGTTTGCCGTCGATAAATTAAACGTCAAAATCATCGCTGAAGCATGTCATTGCATGCCTTTTTTACTTTTCTTTCACGTCATGAACGTCTAAAATTAGGCTTACAAAACGAATATTGTAGATCAGAAATAAACAAAAGCCCGAAATAAAGCTCTCTCTCAACAATAAAAGAGTTCCACTGTGGTATCAAATATCATACATTCTATGGTGACGAGGATACAAAGTCGAAAAATAAACCATTACAACAGCTGTATTGTGCGTGAAGAGGTATAACAATAACGATTGTTTTAAGATACTAGACATATTAGTTTTGTCCGGTTTATGTCCAGAAACGTCCAGCTAGTTTGTTTTAACAGACTTTGAATTATGCTTATTTGAATTATTTTTAGGGATAACAGGTTGAATTATAAGTGATTTCTCCGGTTATAGACGTCTAAACTTATGACACCAGATAATTTTACTGATGTGTTTCAATTTATAAATAAACAAACCAGTCAGACGTCTCCAGATACAAACGAGAAAAATCTATTGATAAGTTTGCCAACAATTGAAAGGGATATCGAAATTCCAATTCAGTTGTAATATATAACAGATATGTTACTCTTATTATCAGCATATTTCCAAGTCAGGAACTGACAAATGACAAATGAACATTCTAGGCTACAAAATATGTACAGCACTACAAGAACATTATCTAGCATTCTAAAATGTTAAAGTGTTACAGAAGATAGCTGCATGTTACCTACTACTACATAAAGAATAATTTGTGACGATTTGTATAAAACAATTAGTTAACATAACTACGGTTGATCAAACAAATAAAAGAATTCTCAGTTGTACATCA
Organism: Haplosyllis anthogorgicola; assembly: GCA_038406195.1. Lineage (NCBI taxonomy): Eukaryota > Metazoa > Annelida > Polychaeta > Phyllodocida > Syllidae > Haplosyllis > Haplosyllis anthogorgicola. The sequence goes on from JBCAUI010453394.1 coordinate 2,939, forward strand.
AATCATGATCATCCTGTCTAATCTAAGTTTACAATGAAATGCTTTTGCATTGGGCACAAATGAAAAAAGATGTAAAAGTCTAACTACAAAGCTAGGTTTGGAAAATTTGGGAATCTACATTTAAAATAAAGCACATTGCGCAGAATTAAGAAGCTAAAACGCGCTTTTCACCCTTCGCCTTCCCCATACTTGATGCTTTTGCCGTCGGCTGCCATCGACCATTGTAATCTCTTTCAAACAATAAACCTTTACCACGCCTTATCGGCCATTCCATTGCAGTCTTAACAACCAACTTCTCTAACATTATGCCCTTCAAAGACAAACGCCTAATGCTGCTTTATCTATGGGCGAGCTGCAAGTGTTCTGCAGTTGATCAGCCCATTTAAATACATCAGCAGTTATCACCACATTTTGTGTCAGTTTTTTACGCACAAAAGAAACTTACCCCTTCTTGACGGGGCCATCTTATATTAATCAGGGATTCTCCTAGAAATATACGACTTGGTCTCCTCATCATACGGGATGATGCTGTTGACGTATTCCAGCTTTATTTGGCCTTGAGTAGAATATTTCTGGCGAAGTTGGTTCCAGCTTCCCCTTTCTGCTGCTGCCACTATCTGACCTCTGAATTTTACGAGGTGTTTCCCTCCTGGGAGGTTCCCCTTGGTGGTAAGCCATGGCTTCTTTCTCTATTGCCATCACCGGACTGGTGCTCGTATCCGACCACTGATATAGGCGAGAAGGTTCTCCTTTATTATTAGGCAAGGTGGATGCAACTCCCATAGGTTTCCATACATCACTCTGTTCCGACTGAACAGTGTCAAGTGAAAGACGTCTAGGTATATCCTTTGGAGGACTGGGGTGTTTATTGATTTTTGCATACATTCCACTAGTTACAATATCTGGTTTAGAGTAGGGATCCTTATTGTCTAGAACGCGCCTCGCGGGTGCAGTGTGAGTATTTGGTACAGATGATTTCTTTGGGGAACGAGGGGTCTCAATGGTAACTATAGCCGGGATTTGGTTACAAGTTGATGGATTGGGACTTGAGTCGTCATCGTTAAAATTATTTATATCCAGATATCTCCTAAAGGTTGGTCCTTCATTAGGGGTGTCATACAGGTCCGACACATCAAAATCCCCCGAGGTATTACTTGGCTTCCTCCCGTTGCCGTGAACTGGCGCTCGGAGTCCACCATTGTTGTTGTGGTTGGGCACTTGGGTGGCATTTTTTAGCTTTGGAGGGACGTGGTTGGCAGTGCTAGCTGGCGGCAGGGAACCACCTGGTTGGTTGGTGGCTCGGCTGCTGGAAGACGTAGCTCTCCTTTGTGGAGATCCTGAAGGATTCTTGTTCAGCAGAGTGGTCATCTCCATCGCATTTCTCTCCTCCTGCTTCAGGACGTGCTTCCGGCGTTGTTCCTCCTTGCGGCGCTGATAACACGTTATGAAGATTCCAAGAGACACGAGTGTGACGATGAGACCACCCACAACGCCAAGAATAATAGTGCTGTTTCCTATCGACATCGTTGTTCTCTCCTCTTCTCCACCTGAATAGTGACAATGAAATCCATTAATTATATAAAATTTTAAGATTTAAGTACATTTACCGTATACCGTTCAATTATATTGCATCTGATGCCAAAACCAATTTTTATGCATGATTAAATATGTCAAACTACCAAATTTAATTAACGTAAACATCCAGTTCGGTCTTCTTGTCTTCCGAGTTAGCTTCATCATGCAAAACCGAATTTTTAAATTTCTCCTCACAAGAAAAAGCCAATAAGAGTAAATCAAGCACACTTTTTGGCATTTCAACATGAAATCATTAAATTAAACTTTAGCTTAAAAAGGGAGGGTGCTATTATTACGGAGTTGTTTTAATTAGAGGGAATATAGTATACTGTTCGAAATGCCACTTCGTGGAATTTGATGTATGTAGGACAAAAGGAGCCGAATATTAATATAAACTCATTAGACTTGCATGTGGTAAACCAGATATGAGGCGAAACTGTGTATGTATCGAATTTAACATTACATCAATCAACTATGAGACTGAGAGGACCAATTCACCTAATTATGGTGGATTTTTTTTCTTCCAGAAGGATGTGTTTCGGTCGTAGCGGCGAAATATCCTTTTAAATTTCGACTCATTTAATTAAGTCAGCTTCAGGTTAGACCTCGGTGGTAAGCTAACAAAAGAGAAGCGTAGATCTGGATACATACTTTCCATGGTGGAAGTAACTTTGCAGCCTTTCTCGTCGAATTCAAAGTTACAGTTGTAATTTCCGTTGCATTCCAAGGACTTATCAATGCATGTGTTGTCGCCGCAGTCGTAGTATAAATTACTATCACATGGACCTGCAAATATGTGGAAGGTATCTTTTAAATATTTTGGACCCTAATTCAAGTCCCATTTGATATGTTTGTTTACAGCGAACCACCTGATTTTGTGTTGGAGTGTTTCAGAAATGTTGTAGATAAATGTAGGTTTCTGTGATTTAGGGAAAGTGAATGAGAAGTTGGTCTGTGTAGTTGCGTGTCATACATAACCCGTTGTGTTTTTCAAGAATGGCGGAATTTGTGATTCACCAAATTTTTAACAAGTAGCCTTATTTGCTTTGCAGCAGTAGTGGCCTCTGAAGACCCAATCGTTTCACTATATGTAGACATCATGACACGTGCCGTCGAGTAGACTGTCATTGATAAAGTACTGACGGTACATCATGGCAGCTTTATTCTATGCATTCACAGCTTTATTATCATGTTTATACAGTTTCACGTATTGTACGTCAACTTCGTTAGCACTTCATCACCCTGGGGTCTATTTCGGATCATTATCTTATGTATGTTCAATGATGCTGTATCAATCTGATCAATTTCCTCATCGATTTTCAGTTTGAAAGTCAAATTTGTCATTAGTAAAGAAACAGGTTACAGGAGTGTTTTCGTGGATGACATTGACCGCCAATCTGAAGATCCGGACTTGCAAGTTAACTTTACATAAAATATGTCAGAATGACGCGAACTATTACGAAAGCATAGCACAAAATTCTAGAGAGTTGATAGGGGTATTTAATTTTTGAATGACTTCCTATCCGTTTTCAACTTACAGATCGTTAATCTGAACATTTCGGACAAATATCATCCAACATTCGGTAAGATTAAGATTAAGATAAGAGTAAGATAACGTTAAATATTAATTCCTCTTTCTGGACCAGTTGATAATTGTGTTACCCAATTAATTGGACTTGTAAACCCTAACCTACCTTCAGTATATATAGTAAAGACAGCTTTGAAGTGTGGAATTGCGAATGGATCTTCACTGTGTAGATGCAGATAGAAGTGGTTGCTGCTTGATTTGAACTGTTTCGCTTCGTTTCCGCAATATTTCTTCTGGCGATCGGACGTTGCCGTTGTGCGGTCATACACTTCTACGTACGTGGATTCACAACTCTGTGGAGCTGTCATTTTGTAATCTTTGAACACGACGTACATCTATTGAATAGATCAAACAGTTCAGATTATTAAATTTCTATCAATTTTATTTCAATAGATAATAACCCAGCATGAAGTTCAATTGAAATTCAATTGTTAAGGGACGTTAAAATTGATAGTAATTTAATGATCTGATTTACTAAAAGAAAACTTATCGGGATAGATATTTCTTTTTCTTGCAATGTTGAATACCTGTCCCTGCATGCTCTCTGATGGTTAATGACCAATTACTTCAGTGTTTTTGAAAACTGCGTGTTTTACCGATCTTTTATCCCTAGATTGATGTTTCGATAAACTCGGATCAAACACATTTGTGTTCTTTCATATCTGTGACAAACTAGGTTTTTTTCGTTTTTTTCGGATGGAAAGTATTTAATGAAAATGGTTGTGATCACAGAAAGCTTGCAATAATCCATAATGTTGTCTACTGACCCGTTCCCCTTTATTTGCGTAAGCCACCCATGTGCAGTCCAAAACTTCTCCAGTCATGTTGGCTTTTTGCCGGAAGTGTTGTGGTACATCTCGTGAAGAAATAAGACTTTCTGGTTTTGATGTATCCACATCTATTCGACACACTAATTTTCAAGATAAATGTTACAAAATTATGATTTAGTAAGACGCCAACCAAAATACAGCCCAATCACATTTGTAGTCATTTGTATCTAGAAATAATGTTTGTATAATTATAGAATTGGCATCCAGATGTGACAAAAACATACGAAGTGGTGCCAAGTCACTTTTCGTACTTTATGAAGGTATTATGTCATATTTATTTTTAAATTTCTTTAATTTTCGTAAAATTTCTACAACCAAGAAGCGATGATTACTACTCAAAAAAGTCGCAAGAGAACTGGACAATACAATACGCCTAAACGTTGATTCATTGGTATCAGTTTTGTCCCACAGACACTTCGGACACTTCGTTTACAGTTTGGCATTATTATTGCTTGAAGAATGAGAATAATTGGTCAGGTCTACATTCTTTTTAAGCTATTAGTTTACAAGATAACCAAAATAAGTATATGGCCCAGTCCTTTCTAGGCACTTGAGATCACAGACGTGACAATGCTAATAGTTTAAATGATTGATATTTCTTTGTGTTCAAGGAAAAGTGCGGATAAATTGAACTCAAAATGACAAAATAGAAAAATAAATAAAAAGGTGCGTTTCCTAATGTGGTAAAGAATCACCATTGAAGAAAACAATATTTTATATGTAAACTACGAATTAATGCAGTTGAACTGTGCCATGCGAAATGGTGCAATAAAAAAAACTATGTGTTGAAGAATTCATTTTAGCAAGCTGTTGACCCTAGTTTTTAAACGATACGTTTCCGTTTTGCATGAAATAAGATGTCATTAAACAATGATAAGTGTAATGTGAAATTGCAGCTGTTATCACTTCTGATTAACCTAATTTCAAAATGTTGATCTTCGAATTAGTTTTCTTTGCCTTCGAGCGAAAGAAAATTAAAAAATATTGAAAAGGAAAAACAATATGGAATAAAACACATTGAAAAGCACTTATAACAGTTTAGAATACCTTCGTCGTCATCAAAATTGAAGCCTTGGGAAGCATTAAAGGAAAATTAAAATTTGTCACATAGTTTATCATCAGAGAGCTTGGGGATAGAAGAATCGGGATGAAGCAGAAAAGCAAAGTAACGTTTAAACCAGCAATTTATCACTTCATATTAACCTTGCTACAACATTTCCCATTCGTATATCATAAGAACTTTAAGGAAAAATCTACTCACTTGTGTAATTTCGAGTTGTATTTATTTCTGTAAATGAAAATAAAAATAATAAATATGTATATATGAATGCTTTTATACATTGGATTTTAAAACCACTGTTGATCCGTCGCCCGTGCTTTTGAAGGCTAAAAATAATCTATGTTTTCGGGTATGGATCATGGTGGATTAAGAAATGTGGAATTGCTCGAATAATTGCGTTGAGAATTTTTTTCGTCAAAATGCAATGAAGCCGGAATGTTGAAAATGTTATTTTACGCTGAAGTTTATCAGTTCTTGGGGGAGATGTTTAAAAGAATTTGACTTACCATCCTGATCTGGCTTGTAGAATTCATAAACAGCTCTAAATCCCTTATATTCTATTGTTTCATCTGATTTGAAGCGAATCCACAGGTATCTGGAAGAGGAGAGGGTAAGGGGCGGGAACTGGCGGCCACAGTATTGACCTAACAGCGGGGAGTAACCGAACGGACCGTCACGAAGCTCCAGAAAGTCATACTTGCAGTCGTCGGTTTTCTCTATGTGAAACTCATCTCTAAAATCTAGCCGAATTCTATATCCTTTTGGTGCTGAAACAATACGCAAAGTTCATAACATTACTTGACTCGAGTTTAAACGAAAGTTAGTCAAGATAATTTGGAATCAATCTTTACCACGGGTAGAATAAATTTATAAGTGAACATTTTCTTGTCAATTGTAAAATATGAGATTCATGAAGTAAGGCTGAAAGAAGACTGTACGTGTGTATGTTTCTAATATCAATAGTAAACTTGGGCTGGGGAAGTCTGTGGCAGGTTGTCCTCAAAAGCGAGTTTTATTTTTCCGACATTGGGAGAATTAATATTATCCTCACTTTATTGAGCGAGTTATCTTCACGAACATGTATGATTTAAGACACCAGAGGGAACGCGATCGTTTAAATTTAAAGTGAGGTTATAAAAATTTAAGTAAAGTAAATTTAGTATTACCGTTGTTTTTATTGATAATTGGGCAAATCCATGTTTACGGACATTATCAATAAAATGAAAAGAAGGAGCGATAAATCTGGATATCTCTTTACAAATCTGGCAGAGAGGAACACAAATTCAAGGATTACATGAATATTTAAAGAGTACTGGACCAATACGACCATTGATCTTGACAATTAACATTAATTCTTAATGCTGTTTCCACTGAGTCTCGGGCTCTTCATGTCCACAGGGTGTATCATAATTTACCGCGTAAGTACCATCAATATGGAGTTCTCTGTAATAACAACCTGATTTCTCTTGACTGATTTGGTCCAGATTATATTTTGTCCGATACAAATTAAAACTTGTGATTAACCTAAATCCAATATATATTGGGGATTTATTTCAACACACATTGTGATTGTGGTCCAGTATTGGATTGCAACGCCTCAAATTTCCAGAAATTGATTGTTTCTCTGTTATGTTTCACAGTAACCAGACTAGGATAGCATTTACAATAGAAGTGTTAAATGTTTAACGTGTTCGTCACCTTTACCTTTGAGAAGTTGGATACATTCTGTGTTGTTCGGATAGACATCTGGGAAGGACGGACTGTAGAACTCGTGTCGTCTCCAATCTCCAAGTGTAAAATTCCAGCACTTCTGCGCTACGTAGTCTCCACTGGCTTGAGGAATGTGACCAGCATTGGCGATATCATCACCTGAAATAATAATGGTGATTGTATAGAATGTAAATGTAAAAATTAGGCGATTTGGTTTCAATATGTATCCATGTATTTTGTTTGCACAATGACATTCAAAAGTAAATTTATACATTGCAATCCTGATCACAGTTGTAGACGTTACTGTATGATACTCTCAGAATTGATCAAGCTCATATATAAATCGTTTTTAAAATTGACCAATTTTTAGGTCTTCATGAAAAAACCCCGATAGTCATTGAATTTATTTTGCAGCCACAACTTTACCGCGCGGATTCAGGTGAAAAGTATGTGGTTTGAAAATGTAAACCCTGTAGTGTACCGGCTAGCATGAAGTGTTACTACACAAATGGCCCAGGTTTGATTTCTAGACAGGGTAGAGACATTGGATAGGGTCTCAATATATTACAGCCTCATCATATCAAGGTGTAAAATTGGTACAGGTCCCATATGTGTGGGTTGTCATGCCCTACATGGTAATGTACAAGCTGATAATCACTACAAGGTGATGGCTTTACGGATATCTAACACCAAGGTGGGATGAATTTTCAGGTAAGTTCCTGGCTAGGAAGTTAAAAGGTTTTAATCACAGATGATAACTGAACTATTGATAACTGCGATAAATGAAGCTCGTAAGTGAACTGTCAATAAATATTCATTCTTGTAGAGTTTCGTAAAATAAGTGATTGCTCTTTCTATTGTAAATATTGCTACGGTTGACAAGCAGGCAGTTAAAATAGATTTATTTAACATTTATATATAACTATTTTCCTTTATCTTTTCACATAAAATATTTATAGATCTGCTCAATTACATTTTATATGATATATGTGGTTTCTTGTCTTGTGTCGTGAGCTGTTATGTAAGTGCAGCTTTTTACTAAGTGTTTTCCTTTTCCGGAGCAGAGCAATATGTTTGATTGAACCACTGATGTCTCCTAAACATCATTTCACCACAGCTAAGAAAGCTAGCCTCTTCTAGCATTTGAGTAATGTCAACTTGTCTGTGTTCACAGGCCAGTATTACAGGCAGAGAAGCAAAGTGAATAGCTGCCGGGTCCAATTGCCTGCTTAAGTAGGTAGTTTTATTCCCAAGAAAGTCCCATGTAAAGGATATTTAATAGATGATCCCAAAAAGATCCATAGTAGCAATTTCTTCCAGGTCAGATAAACGTTAAACGTGGAGAATAGATTATCAATTTTCTGACCTCTTTTTGATAAGCATTAAAGTCTGTGAACACCCCGAATTCTATTAACTGGTCCTAAATAATCTATTCTCCCAAAGGATGACACAATCTTGTTACCAAAAGCAAGTTGTCAGGGTGTTACATGGAATCAATTATGTTATAAATAAACGGATCACTCAGAACGTTTGATAAATGAGCTTGTACTTTATTGACATTAGTGCACATTTTAATATCTACATCTGATGTCATTACCTATTGTCATTACCTATTTGATGATCACAATATGCACTCACTGATATCAGGATGCTGGGAACTATACTCCCACATCCAGCTCACCTGAGCTAGAACTTATTGTGTGTGATAACAATAAAAGGAACTAGTTCCAACAAAATACGGTGATAGTTCTCGTCCTCTCTATGCTTGTGTGTTTGAGTCCGACCCGAGAATATAACAATTAATCATGTGTTTTAACGATGAGACTATCAAGATATTAATGCAATTAAATGATTGCAGCAGCCTCTTTGTAACGTAAACTGTAATCAGGGAAATCTATTCCGAAAATGATTGGAGATTACTTTCATGCTCACTATAAATGGGGAGCAATTTACATGCAAGGCATGGATTTTGATGATACCAATTTATGTCACTGAAGAGCTAAAATTTCATACACATATTTTCCGTTTGAGATAATGTTTAAACTTTAATATTCATGTGTTCACAAACTTTTGGGTGATGAATTGAGGCCGATAACCTTCAAACGTGTCAATGAAACCTTCGTATCTCTACCAGCAAAATTGCTAATTTAGGGTGTAAAAGCAACACAATAAGGCTTTCAATTCAATCAAACAGTAATCACAGCCAATTACAGTCGTCTGAGTGAATGGTTCAAACAGGAAATGAGACCAACTAAGTGCGGCATAGTTCGATGCAGCCAATGTATCAGCCTGATACGAGTTTTACTCCATCGGAAAAATAAATCCCTTCTGCGTTAATAAATCTCAGTTTCCAATATTATCGCTTTAGAATCTGTGCAATGCCTGCATTCCAGAACCATTAAACCATCAAAGTGTGGAAATGGACATCAATCAAGACCACGTGTAACTTTTTGAAACGTTTTGGTTAAACAATAGCTTGAAGAGTTTGTCAGTCGAGTAAATATAATTCATGATCGTTATTCAACGTTTACTCCTGCAATACATAGCCTCGTCTTAACCTCTCAGGATCGTGTTTCATTTTGCTACAATGGAAATTCACTCGAACAATATTTTCAATTGTTCCCAAGATGAAAAGACAAGAATAATAAAGCGTAACATGTTACTCCAGTTTCTGTAAATAAGAGAAGATTTCCACTGGCGGCATAAGGACATAACATGACTCAACTGATGTTATCAGGACGCTTATTCTATTCTCTCAATCTTTGCTTATTCTATTTTCTCCCATCAAGGAAGATTGTCTGCGGCCTATGTGTAATACCATGCTAATCTGTCAACTCACTTTATTCCAGCTTTAGGCCATATCTCCACAGCAATTTGCTGTCTATTTTCTGCAATTGCTTGTAAGGTGAAGTGCACATTTGCTTCGATGCCATTCTCACCCAGCTCATCCTGGTATTAATGTTTTAAAGTTTGAGAACAACTCAATCGATCATTGTCTACATACGTATTACACGAATCGTTTGAATGAAGATGCTAAACAATCGCAATTTGTATACAAATGGAAAATTTAAGAGAGTTTTCATTATGTTACCTCCTCAGGATTCTCTACACAGGGTAGTGGTGCCATGAAAGTCTTTAGTCGGAGCAATACATCATTATGGGAATTTCTTTGCAAAAAAGAAACATGCAAACGAGCAACTTCTATTGCAAGAAACCAGGAAGACTGGCTGTTCGCACAAAGAGCTGGAAAATAATTAGCCTTTTACAGTGACCCAGGGTTAAATTAGCCGTAATAATCTCAGCTGGTTTGCTTCATTCTGTACCAGTACACAGTAGCCTGTTGGAGTAAATCCGCTTTCTTCCTTTGCCAAGTGGTACTTACAGTTCCATGTTACAAACCTAGGTGTCTTAATTCAATCAGGTACAGAACCAGTTCACAGAAAATATTGACAAGGTAATAGCCACAAGTAGAACCCTATTCTCGTAAATACTGCAGCGATTTGAATTGGTATTAATACCATCATAGCGTTGATTTTCGAAAGAAAATATGAAACACAGGTTTGACTGTGTAAATTCGTGAAATACAAAAAAATCATTTTGAAATACAATTAAGGATCGTACACTATCAAAGTATTTTGGTTTACAAATCTGACCTTCGGGTCTTACATCATCTTTAGTGCTAATTCTGGTTTGTCTTCGGATGATTTCGTTTCAATCAAAGAGTTACATCAACCCTCGTTGTTTCCATGGAAGATCGGAGGAACTATATCGTGCGCTGATCATTCTGAAAGGTATTTTGTCATTCACAGGTCGTGTTTTCTCACAAGCTTAGACCTTGAAATCAATTATGCCAGTCAGGCTCTACCCCTCTCTGGGATCTTTAACCTTCTCGTTTCATAGGTTAATAGCTGAAGGGAATGCACAGTGCAGTGACTTGAGACATGACCAAATGTTGTACATTCAATTGGATTGCAACCCTAACGCCTTGCTAAGTCAACCTTTATGGACTTTATCGATCACATGAACGTAACCATGGATAAGAAGAGAATACTGTCTCTTTAATACATCAAACTTTTTTTTTTTGTCATCTGGTGTTTATGATTTCATTAGTCTATCACGCTTTGCGTTGATAGACTTCTGTGAACGGAAAGGTGGTTTTGCTATTGAGTCAAAACTGGG